>QMIH01000143.1:698948-737248 GCA_003987875.1 Clarias batrachus
CTTTCTTTCTTTCTTTCTTTCTCAGCAAGCATTGATTAAAATTATGGACTCACTATCATAATACAATATAAGTCCTCAGTATTTATAATGCACTGTAGGTTTACATACACACAAGAACAAACACACACATGCATGCACACACACACACGCACGCACGCACGCACACACACACACACACACACACACACACACACACACACACACACACACACACATACATGCTTTGTTCATATATCATACAGTATATGTAGAATCAGCCAACAAATGTTTACACACTGAAGGAAAAGGAAAATAGTATTATTTAATATATTATTTAATATTATATAAAATGTATAGCAGTCAATTTTGTATTAAAATAATACAAGTTTTTCTTTTCTTGACGTGTATATATATATCTGTATATTTTGTAGCATCTAAATGTACATTTATGATTTGTATCTTCTTGGAAGCTGCTTAATTAACTRTTGCTTGCACCAGCACTTACAGCTTTGTTTCTCCCCATTTGGTCTCTGTAGGGTGCTAGAAATGACTGTTTTTCTCACTCCACTAAATATTTCAAACAAGCATTTGAACTTGCAAAATCAGGCATCACTGTGTCATACAATGAGACAAGTGTTTGCATAGAAACTCAGAAGGCTTTACCCTGAGTGTGTATGCTGCCAGTGATACAAGTGACTGGCACTCAGTTGACAGAAGCGCTTCTTATCCCAGACCTGGCCACTTCTTTTGTGCATTTTGAGTGGGGCTCTACATTCACATCTAACTGTGGGATAATAGAGTACTGATTTTTTTTTTTTACTGTGACCAATTCAGCAGTCTAATTGCACTGCATTCCCTTGGAGTAAAAGGGGAAATTAAGAAAACTAAAATGAGGAGTTAATTTCACCTAAAGCATGTACATATTTCTGAAACAACACAATTGAGAGCACACATTAAGCTCAATAAACCAATGAGCAAACAAACAAACAAACAAATAAATAGTCAAAAGCATTTAGGGGTCTTACCCTGGATCAGGGATGATTTTAATGCCTGATGAGGTGGAGGTTTAATCTTCTGGGGTCTTTTTTTCCTTTTTTTCCTGGAAGTCTCTTCAGGAGCTTCAGTCATGAGGGGGACACAGGGGAGCTGTTGTGCTGTGGGATTAGACCCTCATGTGGGAATTAAAAGCCATTTAACAATACAGTAATCTGCATGTTTCCCTCTGAAAGAGCCTCTAGCTTCCCATTTAAGAAAGCCTAGAGTATTACTCCCTTTTTACATGAACACAAAACCCTTTCAGAAGAGCTGTTTAGAGGAAATGGACTAATCCTGTGTGTTTTATATGCCCCACAGCTTGAAGAGTAGAAAGAGATGGATAACAGAATAGGTGAATGAACTAGGGGACCCACTGATAGACTTCTGCAGTCTCATTTTTCGGGAACTACCAAAGTTTAAACAAAGTATTAATGGTTCAAGAAATGGTCCAAAAAGTATTCATGGTTCAATATGTTTGCGTCCTTGTAGAAGAATGGAATAACGCTAAACAGCATTTACAACAAACAAGTAACTCATTGACCAAATGAATGATTGAATGAATAAAGTAACCATAGCACTCTAAATATTCACCCGTGCCTCCAACACGACACACATTGTCTTGTGAAAAATAAAAAAGATTTCCGGTTATGAAATAGATAATTACTGTATTTCACAACAAATACGAACCTAATGTTTTGAAACAAATATTTAAACTATCAAACTAACAAATGCTATGAGGCTGTGGCCAAGCCTTTGATCATTTCACTACATACACAAAGTTTTCAAAACAAATTTTAATGATTATCATTTAATCTAAATAAAAGACACATGGCGGACAAATAATAAAGTGCTAACACTTATGAATGCTAGGTTAGGAGACAGGTTCAGTAAATATACATTTGTACTGAATGTCTCATCCTGAGCACTATGTTTCATTTAATACATCTGTGAATAATCATGGTGCAAAGAGAGAGAGAGAGAGAGAAGCAGAATTTTCTTTGTAATCAGGTCAGAACCAACTTGTTTTCTCATTTTGTTTTTCACTTTTTAAAGTCTTTTAAAAATCTTTTTTTTTTTTTACTAAACTGTACAGTAAGCCCTCTCACACTTACCTCAACTTGTTATACTCAGTGTTAAACAAACCATTAAACCACAAACAAGTGCAGGGGATTTAACTTATTTGCTAGTTGTAGGATATTTTTTTAAACTTGCTTAATTATTTTGGTAGGAAAATGTATTTGTTTTTATTACAAGCTACTTATGGGAAAGCATTTTGAAATGTGGCTGCTTCGATATTCTTCACGTTAATGATACTTTGTTTAGATCAAGTTTATATCCTGTATATGACATATCCTGTTGCATGTTAAAAGATTTTAAAAAGCATGATCTCTCCACAGCGGCTTGCCTTTTGTCTAATATCACTCACATAGTTTGATGCCTGATCTAGCAGCAGTGTCTGGCCATTCCCAACCCTCTGCTGTGTACTGTAAGTRTGTGTTGTATCTTGTATTCTGCAAGATATTAAAAAGCATTATCTATCAACTAAGGTGATTCATACAGCTAAAATGTAAGCTCTGCTTGAGAAGCAGTTGTATCGGACTAGGGTAAATGCAATCTCTCCAGGGCTGATAGATTCAAATACAGTAGGTTGTTAACTCTAAATGTAGAGTTGAAAACAAAACTATTATACTATAAAATATACTCTTTTCCAGTGTGCACTATTATATTTAACTCTTTTGCTTTATCCAGGTGTTTTTCTATCTAATCTGTGTATTTTGTTTTCCATCTTGTCAGAAATGCTTCAAGGAGAAAGGCAAAAGAATTAACACACTTATTCTGACACAGTATTGAAATGCACCAACACTCCCCATTAGTCACTATCAGATATTACTTGCCCTTAAGCACAACAGCTTCTCAGCGCTACAACTTCAGACAGTGATTAATTCACTAGAAATACATTAGCTTCTCAACAATTTGAGTACAAAGAAATGCCTTACGTACCTGTTAACTATGGAAAAAAAAGTGAAACTGCATCAGTCCAGAAAAACTTGGGCTTTTCAGTCTTTCAACTTTTTTTTTACACTCTCATGCTCCTTCTCTTCCCTGATTGGCTTACAGCATATGTTTCTTACGATTTGTCTTCCTTTATATCCTAATTTCTGAGGCTGAGCAACATGAACTTTAAATCATCTGCTGTAAAGCATGAGGTAATGAATGGTAAAGGCTATTGGCAGCACAAGTGATTATACTATATATGACAGATAGGCACCTCTTTCTTCCCTGTTTTCATACCTCTGAGTATTACTAGAGATATTTTGCTTTTATGAATATCGATTAATCTTTTATCAACCATTACCTCCTCTGCATTCCAGCCTGCCTCCCTTTGCATTTTGCAATAATCCCTGCCTCAACCTTCCATCCTAAATCATGCCTATGTGCACGGCAGAGAACTTGTAGTGTGCCTCATGTCCCTCGGAATTTATTATCAGTTTGTTAAAGCAGTATGATGAATAGATTGAAGTAATATTATGCACGCTATTTATAAAGGTAGTGAAAAAGACAAAAATGCAATTGAAAGTCTCAAAATGATCCCTTCTCACCTGTGCAAGCAAAGTAGCTCAAATGTAGAAAAAATAAAAATGGTTTATCTATGTAGTCTGTAAAAAAGGAAAGAAAATCTGTTAATTAACCTTGCAACTTTTAGATGTTTACTTATCAGAACATTTTGACTCAATGTTTGCCTGAAATACCTCAATGCAAAATTTTTTTACATATTTCCATAATAATTGCGCCTCTCTGCTGTGAAACAATGAATTACTCTCTAAAAGAAAGGATTGTTTCTTTAAGTTGAATGTTTGGTGAAAGGTGAAATCCCTGCTGAACTCCATCTCCTCCACCCAGAAAACCCAAAATAAAAACAAAACAGACGCACACAGCCATGGATTTGCATACCGGCAAAGCCACGACAAAGGCTTTCCATGCCTTTTCATGCATGACAGAATCCAATAACCCCACAAAAAGCATAAGCAGGGAGGGGAGGGGCAAACGGGGTGGAATGAATGAATGAAGTCATACAAATCGCAGCAATGCAGTGCATTTTCCAAGATAGCCTTTCATCTCATCTCGCTGATGCCACACAGAGGTGAAAGTTCATGACCACAGGTCCTAAAAATTTACTGACAGCGGCTATATTAAAAGAAATGTGGAGTATGATATAAAATTAAAAATGCAGACCATACATCAAGCAAGATCATAACTTCTGTATATGAACAGTTTGACAGCAAAATGCAATAAATGCCATTTTGGGGCATTTTGTCATTCAACCAAATTATATTTCTCTGACCAAGACTGCATATAGCAAAATTAATTTAGAAGCTTTAAACTTTGGTGTTTTAAGCAAACCACAACACATAGCGATCCACGTTTTCCTTTACTTTTTCTGTCATGTAGTTTGTTTCACCTCCCAATCAATAAGTCTCTTTATTCCCTCTTTTTCTTGCGTTCACTTTTAGAATAATTAATGCTGGATATATATGAAAACAATATTTAAAACAGAAGCGCTTAAAAATCACAAGAGCACAGTGGTGCTAAATTATTGCACTTTGAAGTAAATACAACATACACTAAGTAGCWAGCAAAGTAGCTCTTAGACAATGTATATAGATCAAATGGGCCCATCAGATGTAGAAGGGTGGTGCACTCATAAAGACAATGTTAAATGTCGTTGGGTGCAGGTGCATTTAAGCTCATTTGATTGTTATTTTTCTCCCACCGGAGTTAAAGGAAGCCATTTGTCTGAGCAATAGGTACTACATACATCCACACACATAAACCATGCCACAAAAGTGTACACAGTCTGTCTAAAACCTTTTAAATATTACCATTTGTCACCATTGTGCTGCAGAATGGCCAGGCTCTGGGGATTTATCCGATCAGGTAGAGAGGATGAATTTCTGAGCTCATCTTGCAGAAGAAATAGGTTTTCAGAGAATGGGACGATTGATCACCAAGGCTCACTTGGGTGCACTCTCATCCTCTCAMAGTTTTMAATGCATTTAGTGTTTCCATTCTTCAGAGAGATCAAATAAAGTTTCTGACAAAAATAAGTGAACCTAGATTACAATAATGCACAAAACCACTTTCAGAATACAATTAATATGCTCTTTGTTAAATTGACAATGTGTCTCTCCTAGCTGTGAGGAAATGAATCCTTTTCCTGTCATTAGAGTGAAACAAAGTGTCATCCAGTAATGTGCTTTCAAGCTAGGGGAAAAAAAATCGCTGACTATTTCACATAGTCTTTTACAGCAATTTGAACAAAATGTGGTTTAGAAAAGAATGATGCTAACATGGCAATGAGTATGAATTGAACTCTGTAAGTTTTTATTTGTTTCTTTTTCTTTCCTTTCTTTTTTAAACTGAATGGTGAAGATCAAAAATAAGGGATATGTACATAAAATTTGTCACGAATTTATTTATGTTACTGGGAGAACTCACTGAACTTGGGTTGGCCTGATGTGGAACCAAGATAGCACAATGTTTTACACTTTAACTTATATTCTTAACTTGGTGATCTATATTAGTAAAAAAAATCATTGATAAAATAACAAAATGTAAGGCAGAAGTTTTAACTTTTGAAGATGTCTGTAATTCTGCAGCATTCCCTTGAACAGCTTATAATTTTTGTTTCCTTTCCCTCTCTGCTCCACCCAGTGCCTTGCAATAATTTCTAATCATTTTGATTCATACACATTTTTCACGCTTCACACTTCAAGCTACTTTGCGACGATGACAATTGTTAAAAGCGCTGTACAAATAAAATTGAATTGAATTGAATTTCTTCATTTGATCAACATTTCCTTCTGTTAGGTGAATTATGACCTAAACTAATAAATAAAATAAAATGAGCAAATGAAATTTCTAGGAGCTGCCTAGAACATCATAAATATACAGTATTTGTTTTTACATACTTGCCTATATGCTATGTGTTACTGGAGGATTCCAGCAGGGGGCACACTGAAAAATTCAACRWGACAGTTTTACACAATAGAAACAAAYATGAACTTGAACTAGTGAATGGCAAGTTTCATTTTRCCATTTAAAATAGCGCTTATCTCCTGCCAACTGTTTTGATATGCATATTTGTCACTTTGCATTGGTAAAAAATACATCATACTGGTGGTGGTATTTAGGGTATTTACAGCATATATGATGTATTTACAGTATATAYATATTTTTAAAGGGTKTGTATTGCACCCTAAGTAGGTTTACCTGCACTGTCAAGTTGTTTAACCTAAGTTTTCTAGTTTTGCTTGGTGTCCTCAGTCACTGGTTGTTCTACCATACCAAGGTCYMTACTGCACCTCAGCAGAAGATGCCTGAGGCAAAGGATTTATTTGCCCTATCTTTAGGCTCAGCCAGCTGTATTTGACTGTACTACAGTATGTCTCTTTAAAAAGTACATTCCAAAGCCTGGGTGTCAATAGTAGATTTTATGTAAATTTATATTATTATAATGTAGCATAGCATTTTGGGTAAAGATATACACTTTATAAAATATGATAATCTTCTGCCTAGTTGAGTACAGCATGCAGAAAATGGAAGCTGATACTCAGTGACCGCGTAGGAAATAATGGCTGTCAGCAGGTGTGCTCAAGGCTTTTATTGCTTTCTCTCAAGCACAATACACACCCTGTATTACAGGAGTTAGATATTAGCTCAGGTCAACTAAACATTTCAAAGGTAAGTGAGGACAGGGGTGGATGAAAGAAAAACTGTATGTTTGCTCTAGTGTGTACACTAAGTAGACACCCACTATTGATATCACTTCTTCAAAACCAGGGTAAAACAATGACAGATTGTTTTTTAGGCTGTGTGTCAACTGTCGGCATTCAAACCTACTATACTTACCAATAATGTAGTTTTTTGTGTGGAAATACAGCCTTAGATGGTTTGGCAGGGGTGGCAGAGTGGTGAGCAGATCGAGGGGGATTGTTACTGTATTTGATGCATCTTACAAATACAAAACATATTTAGGTAGATCAATTTCTTAAATGCTAAAAATATACTTATTTAGCTCTAAATAAATGTACTCTAATAATCTGTAGCTAAATAGTGTACAATGTCTCTTTAAGTCCTGACAATTAAGTTTTGATTATTTGACAATGGTGGACTTCCTATCCCAAATATGTCTCTTTCTCTCTCTCTCCCTCTCTCTCTTTCTACAGACACACACACACGCACGCACGCGCACACACACACACACACACACACACACACACACACACACACACACACACACACACACACACATTATGGAAATCCCACAGATTACAGACCACTTTTCACATAATTACTACTCCACAAACCAGAGCATAATCATGCAGTTTCCTCTGTGACGCATTATCCAACAATATCTATATCAAGTCAATGGACATTTAGGCAACTAATTTGAGAAATGTTAGTAGTGTCAGATAATAAGTGAGGTTAAATAATATCTATATACTTGCCACAAGACAGGAACCTGAAAAGAACCCCCTACCCTCCTGTAAATGTAAAATTAGAAGACATAAATACCATGAGGAAAAAGCAGTCATAAAAAAGAAACAGAATGGAAACAAGTGTATAATGGGGACATCCATTACCAAACTTTTGTGCACCTGTTTGGACAAATGTAGTTATAACCATAACCATAATAATGTACTCTTTAGTTTAGTTTAGTTTTTTTTATTACTATTAAGAACCACAACCACTTCACAATGCATGTACAAAAAATTAGTCTTGGTATCAGTTGCAGACAAACACAGACAACATGCACACAGATACACACATAAGCATTATAGTGGACAATAAGTAAAAATAAACTTATAGTAGAAATAAAATAATGGAAAGCTAATTAAGCAATTTACAAAGGTAAAAAAAAAAAGTGCAGATATGGTGTTTAAGATTAATGTGCTGTAAATGCAAAATTCTAAACAACCTTAATAGGTAGAAAGCGTTCAGTATATTTGGAATGGATTAAAAAAGCTTTTTAAAAAATAGGCTTAGAAATTGAAGAAGTATACATTTTTGCCAGTCATCTACTTTAGCAGTCACTGATTGGATGTGTTAGGGTGAACAGACCTGAAAGGCCACCCATGCTTTGGTCATTAAAAGCAGACAACATTGGCATTAAAGGGAAATTAAAACCAGAGGAGCATATAGAGGTGAATATTTCCTGATCTGCAAACGGACTGGAGTTTGTCACTTGGAAGGCCAATGTACTGTAAGTAAGTGGAGCCAATCTGGTTATCCGTATAGTTAATTCCATGGGAAGAAAAGAGTTACATTTTTATTAAATACACCATAACTTTAAAAGATACCAACTTAATTTGTTCACTGTTGATGGACTGTTGAAACTTCAGACTCTGCGCTGAGCTTTGAAATGCATTTTTGCACAAAATTGGGGAATTTGGCTCTGTTTACTTATACTTACCTTCCAGGTGACAATTTTCATGGTCAGTGTGTAGAGGAGAAACATTTATAATGATCAATTGTAATTTTGATTTAAGTGAAACAGACAAACTATCCCTTTAACACTCAACTCTATAACCCCTATCCACAAGTGATCTAAAACTGAAACGTTTCTCTTGAAAATTCCTGTTTTATTGGTGCCTATTATATTGTCAGATTAATAAATTCCGTTCCTTATAAACTAGATTTACCACCTGCATTTGGCTCCTTACTATTGTCCTCAGTTTCTTTCAATACACAGATTAAAGAATTCAGCTATGCTGTGGTATAACGCTTTATGTCTTTTGGCCGGATTTGACCGGATCAAAATACCACAAATTTAGTTTTAAAATGCAAATGTATAAAGCTGTTTTTGTTGTTGCAATCTGCRATACGAGTATGAAGTTGCATAAAAATAAAACAGAGCTTAAACTAATTCAAACTAAAATGTTTTTATTAATATTCAAGTCAAGCAAAACTGAGATATGCCCCTTTGCATATGACGGTCAGCTCTATCTTTCCCCATGTGCCACATATAAATAATAAAGTGGGTGCAGTTAATAAAATGCTCAATAGTTGAAGCAAGCAAAACAAAAATAAAGATAAATCTCCCCACTCCAAAGTCTTCTTTCTCTACGAAAGAACTACATTGGTGCTGTGAGCTGGATGAATMAAAAAAAGTATGCCTCATAGAGCTCTTGCCAATCTCCAACTTCACTGATATCCAGCAGAACTCCTTTATGAGCTCCTATAGATGTGTACAGAACAGAAGGAAAGAGCCTTGTTTATAACAAGAGTACTTTAGGTGGATATCGCTAGTTGTTACGATCATGCTCCACTTTACTTTGGCCAAGATGATAATCTGGGGCCATGCATTGAAATATTTGTGTATGCCATAGCCACATGGCGCAAGTTTCAGTGGGTAGCCCACATTCTACCTTTATTTTTATGCAAGGCCCAGCATATCCCACGTGAGTAATTTTGCAGGTTGTGGTCCTGACCCTGGTATAACACAGGGAACATAGAGACTAGTTCGATATTGCTTAGGAACTTCAGGATGCCTGCCACCAGTTGACACTAGAAAAGGAGCATGATGCTTAATGTCTCAATATGATTGGCAGAGGACCGCTTGCTGGAGTATCGGGGCATGTGAATCTTCAACATCATGTCTCTCTCTCCCTCTGGAATTCCAGTAGAACCTGCCTGATCAGGAAAGAGTATGTAATCTGTATGAATTAATGGGGATTAACAGGGATATGATTTGTACATTTATCCATTACAGTGGAACCGCGGAATTCGAGTAACGTAAAACTGGGCAAATATTTTTAATAAAGTACACACACACACACACACACACACACACACGGTGCCTGCGCGCACCAATGAAAACACTTGGATTTATTTGTACTTTTTTTTAAAGGTAAAGTGCAGATTAATTTGTTTTATTTTCATTTTATAGATTGTATTCATTTTTGGGGCTGTGGAACAGATAATTTGAGTCCTCATTATTTCTTATGGGACAATGATGATTTGGTTTACGAGTGTTTTGGAACACGAGTCCACTTCCGGAATGAATTATRCTCATAATCCAAGGTTCCACTGTATTCACAAATTGTGAAAAGTGGCTCGAACCCCTGAAATTCACAGTAAGAGAGATCCCACAAGACTCTACAGGGTTTTCCCTCCTGAACTGTTATACAGTTCCAGGCCCCATGGATTTCATTAAAGAGATATCACTAATAGCACTGTTTATATTTTTTGTAAACGCAGGCATAAAAGCCGTTGCCACTTGTCACTGGTTGACCTGATACATCCTGAATATAAATGTGCAATAAAGAGAGTACTGGTCAAATTATTCCACTTATTCAATGTCTCATTACTGTCTGTACAGATGTGAAACAGCTTACATCCTTTTTTTCTGGGAGATGGTTGCTGGTGTGGTTCAGTGTGTTGGGCAGACTTATGAGTCGCTTGTGGTGCAGTAGCAGGAACATGCATCAAGCAAAAGAGGAATCCTGTCCGTGTAGTGTCACTATATTGCAATGCCCATTTAACCACAAGTAGACTTATCAGTAGAGAATGTGTCACAGTCATAGAGAGAGAGAGAGAGAGAGAGAGAGAGAAAGTTTGTCTAGCCATGAGTCACTCTTTCTGTTTACCTACAGACAGTTGTCTGCATGATTCTTGCCACCATGGCAACTGTCTTACCACCAGGGAAACCTTGCCCTTGTTGGGTTGCCACACACAATTTCACTACAGGAATTCCATACAAAAGGGCAATGACTGCCACCTTTCATTGTCGTTACTCCCAATACACAGTCATTTAAAGAGCTAAGGTATAGTATTTTTCAATATTTATATTCAGTTTGCCATGCCAGAGACAAAATCTATACTGACAAATGGAATTGAAACTACTTTGCTTGTAAGCACCAACTCCCCATTAGCAGGACGGTTATTCATTCAGCTGCACCTGCAAATACAGATATGAATAACAGGCAGAGTATTTGCTTTGCATTTTGTTTTAATGAAAGCTTCCCAGTTTCAGGAATTATTGGGATTGTCCTGGACTCACACTCATTGTGTGAGTGTGGGAAATTTCCTTTTATGTGAAGTTTTAAAGAATGTTCATGGAGACATGGTGGCTATTTTCCAACAAAATTCCCACCCCAACTACAACTCAAAAACCACACAAAGGCTTGAATCTACCCCAAAATGCTCAGGCAGAGGAAAACTTTCTTCTTTTTCGCAGTCTTTTTAGGGCCAATAAAATAAGCGGTGTGCATTTCTGATTTGCAGGACCTGATATATGCAAACAGTGAACGCATATTCAAGCCAACCCTGTTTAATTAACTAAATATAGTTCATAGTTACATTCATTAAACATGATACTAATAGGAGATGCACTGTCTTGTTTCAGCCTGAATGAAAGAGTTTTGCTGAGCTTCAAAATAAAATCTGATAATTTTTCACCACATTTCTGTGCAAATAAGAAACATTGTATCATAAATTGAGCCACATCCCCATACACTGATTAGCCAAAATATTAAAACCAAATAACATCAACACATTAACAGTGATTATTAATTTTATACCAGTATACAAGTGATAAGATTGTGGACAGCAAAGGCCACCATCTTATACTACAGAAAAGCCAATGCAGCACAACTGCATTCTGGTCCGGCAGGTGGCTCAGCTGGCCTTCTTACCAGTCCTATTGAGCACCCATGGGAAGTCATGGACAAACAAGTCCAATCCACTAAGGCCCCATCTCACAACACACAGCACTCAAAGGATCAGTTGGTGACAGACACAACATCACACCTTCAAAGGTATTGAGAAGTCCAAAGCGCCAGACCTGCCCAGGTGGTACAAGGGAAACCTACACAATATTCCGCATAATGTTTTGCGCTGTAATATTCTGGATGATTAGTGCATGTGGACCATAAAAACTGTCCTGGCAAGTGCTTGAAATTAAGTTTTTCCTTGCCACTGTTGTCATCGCCATTGGCATGATCATCAGGGACAGTCTGAACTATATGTGATGTTATGATCTATATACATTTTTCTCGCTCATACACAATTCCATCATTTACTTTTAGTTTTGTGAAGCTGCTTTGAGACAATAGCCATTGTTAAAAGCGCTATATAAATACATTTGGAATGAACGGACTGAATTTAATTGAAATCTCACCAAGCCCAGTGGGACCTGTCCATCATCAGATTCAACTACACCCTCTCCAAGAACACTAAGACCAACCCAAGCAGTGCCCTATGGGGATCTAATCACTTGAACATTCACATGGACATCACCTGTTTAATCTCCTTCTATTTGAGGTACCTACAGTAGAACTCATTCAGCTAGGAATCTCATGTCACTGCACACTTATTGGAGACCCTTGCAATCACACCTCGCTCGAATTTATCACAGATGCCCCCAACCACTTTTCTATTTTATGTTCACAGCCACATCATTTAGGCCTCTTAGACATGATGATGGTTATGCATTGTCTACTTAACCTCACATTGGTATCGCTTAGCCAGAGAACCACTGACTCTTGAGAGCTGAGGTGGGAGGCTGTGGAGGGAGACAGCTGCAGAAATTAACACATTCTTCAGCAAATCATTATGCTTATAGAATTAGAAGTCAAACATTATTGATTAAGATTTTTTTTTTTTTTATTATTGCCCTTGCAATGCATCTGTGCTATCCAGCAAATAATTTTGCATTTATTAACAATGAACCTTGGCAATTGACAGGCATAATTTGGCACATCTGTAAATTATGTGCATTATGCAAAGTATATGCCTTTTCTAAAAGGTATTTCCATATTTATTTAATTTTCAAAAATAATGGGCACAGAATTTCACAATGTTCAATTTTGTTTTATGTTAACTATCCTATTGTACCTAAATGTAATTACAGACAATGTTCTTATGCATTACCTGCATAAGAAAAATGCAGGTATAGCATTTTCTTTTCTTTTGAAAGTAATTATAATTGTTTTGGATGAGTTTGTGAGAATGAGTTAACACTTAAGCTTCGTGCACTTTTTACCCTGACACACCCATTGGATTCTTCAGACCACATAGCCTTTTTCCATGTCTGAGGCTAAGAGAAACCAAACTCAAAAAGCTCATCACTTTAGGCATAGGGCATACTGTAGGTGTCAAAAACTTGTTTCTGCTTGCTTTTGGCAAAAGAACATTCGATGGATGTAAGATTGTTTCCTTAGTGCAATTTCCTACATAAGAACCATAATAACCTGTATCTTAAAGATGCATCCAACTAACAGAACACTGGAAGACCACAAGTGGAATTCTGAAAAATTATCCCATATACAATGTCTGTAAAATGTGTGTTCTCAAAGGGGAAAAATAACAAAAGAAAAGAAAAAAAAAACATAAATGCAGTAATTAACAGAAAACATTCTTAAACAATTTCTTAACAATTGAGCTGTTGTTGTGCTGGTCACTGTGCAATATTTGAACAATTTCTGTTCTGAAATATAAAAAAGAAACATAAAAGTCACTAATAAGCAACTTCACTTGCAGGCACTGCAGGGAATAAAAGATTAATTCAAAAGACTGGGAACTGAAGCTGAAGATAAAAAGGAGGATTAAGGAGTATCTGAATAATTATAAAGAAAAAAAAACATAGTAAATTATTTGAACATGAACTATTAACTGTGGCATTGTCTTGCACTGGTTAAGGGATTATAGTTTTGGTTTGGAACTGTTAGCAAGCATGGTGGTTTTCCAGCTTGTAGAGCACTTTATTATGTGTGCTTTGTCCCCTTGATGGCTGTGTAGGAGTAATGAATAGCCCACTCTTTCCCATTAAAATAATAGCCTCATCAAACACACTCATGCCAGCTCTGCCTATTCAGTGCCAGGCTGTGGTATTCATTTCCTAACAGCCCATGGAATGCCAGTCTAAAGCTGGAATTTTAATTGCTTCATTAAAATCATCCAGTCCTTTAGAGGTTGAGGGGTGCGGAAGTAAGATGACATGGTGGCAATCATTTGGTTTGTTGGTTACTCTCAATAATGCAGCTTCAGAAAATAATATCTGATCAGGTGTGCTCAGAAGAAGGAGCACTTCCTCTTAACCAATCAGGTCTAGGAGAGTACATACAATTAGACCATAATTCCTGAACAAATTGGAGTGAAGTATGAGCACAATTATGCATAGGTTTTTCTATGCATAACACTGAAAATGGCTCGTTTCTAGCCCAAAATGTATAGTTTCAAAGATATGTCTATACACCAATTATGTATACAGTACCATTATAACTAATATTGAGTAGGGCTGCCCTTTTGCTACTAAAGCAGTGATGCACTTTGTGTTCTGACTCCATTTTAGCTGTTATGTCAAAAAGAAAAATAAATAATCATAATGTTTTAGTACAGTATATGGTTTTACTGAAATTATGTGAGACATGATATCTAAAATTGCATACAATAGGTCTCACTGATCAGGTTGGATACAAACAACTGTATATATAAACCACTCTTACAAGTATTTTGGTTCTTGAAAAGTTCACTCACTCACTCATCATCTATACCGCTTAATCCTGTATTCAGGGTCATGTGGGGTCTGGAGCCTATCCCAGGAGACTTAGGGCACATGGCAGGGTACCAATCCATCACAGGGCACAGACACACACACTCACTCATTCACACACTTCGAGCAATTTGGGAACGCCAAATTGGCCTAACTGTGGGAGGAAACCGAAGTACCTGGAGGAAACCCACCAAGCACGGGAAGAACATGCAAACTCCATGCACACAGAGATGGGAATCGAGCCTGGCCAGGGATCGAACCCGGACGGTGCAAGGCGACAGTGCTAACCACTACACCACCATGCCGCCTCTTGAAAAGTTGAAAAACAGACTAACTACTGTCAAACTTAGCTGCTATGGCTTCAAATCATATAATTCATAATAGGCAACTGCATTTTTATATACAGATCATGCAAGTTTCGTATTATAGCAAACGCATTAACCAAAGCAATATTATATACATTCACTGGCCCCATAGTTAGATACGCTGGGTTGGACTCCCTTTTTTGTTTCATCCAAATGTCACGATAAATAGAACATAAATAGATAGAAATTAAGAATTATCAGACCAGGCAACATTTTTTACAATCAACAATGGCATCAACAAGGCATTTTTACCCATTCCAAGATGGCATTTCACTACATGTCGTACTGTGTATGTAACAAATAAAATTTGAATTTGAGATAACTGCAACTCACTGAATTTTTTCAGACCATTCTCTGTAAAGAATTAGGGGCATTCTCTGTACTCAGACCAATCTGTTTAGAACCAACACCCATGCCATGTTCAAAATCACTTAAATCACCTTTCCTCCCCATTTTGATGCTCAATTTCAACTTCAGTAGATCATCCTGAACATGCCCACAAGCCTAAATGCATTGAGTTGCTGCCATGTGCTTAGCTGATAAGATATTTGTAGTGAAATGAAAAGTTTTACCTAATGAAGTGGCAGGTAAGTGTAAGTAAAAAAGAAACCCCTCTTAAATCAATACATTAAGGTCAATAAGACTTTAAAATTAGAACAAGCTGTGTACTGTATACATTTTCCAACAGTGTGTAAGTTTTCCACTTCATCTTCTGCTAAATCTATGAGACACTTTATTAGATCCAGCACAATGTGAGCCATAACTGACCAGTGTGGTATGTATCGAGMTATAATGTGGAGTATGCTCCTGAGTGTTCCCTCATTATTCTTCCTATCATATTACATGTCCTTCAGTTTTCCCAGCACACAGCTAGGAAGAGCACACTTACTGCATTCTGTTTGAGAGCTTCCCAGGCAGGTACTTTACTCGTGACTGACATTAAGCAATACATGCACATGAGTATGATTAATATTATCAGAGTAACATAAATTATAATATAAGCCCAATGTTTGTGCATGTATTTGTGCTTTTGGAGTAGCCTGAATGTAAACCATGTCATTTTGAACGTTAAAATCTTTAATGTGCAAACTTTTTATCAAGAAAAAGGCCAAGCCTTACACTTTGTCAGAGTAGATCATCTCTACAAAACTGTACGCTTCTCTTGCTAGAAAGTAAAATAAACCGAGAAATATTCTCAAATTAATAAGCAAAATATTTTATGAAATATAAAATAATTCATTGGTCTCTTGAGGTTTTTTCCATTTAAAATGTGTCCTATCCCTTTTGATAATAACTTGTAGCACTGGTGCAGGTAAGAATGGAGAGTGGTGGCAGTTATATTTGACAGACTGAACCATGATCAAAACCAATACCAGTATTGAACTGTATAACATAAAGTTCAATACTTAATGTTTGCAGATGATGTCACAGCTTAGTCTTGATTAACTCCTGGTCAGTTTTGTGGGCTGCCATCATTTCCTACAATCAATCTTATCACTAGATTTGTGTCTTTAAAACTATCAATGCTGAAGTAGTTATAGAACATAGAACATTCCAATGTTTACAGCAGAACAACAAATAAAAAATTACAGATTCCCTGCAGAGTCAGATCCAGACCACAGAATTAGGTACCTAGCCATAAAATTGGTTATCCCGACACAGTGTCCAACTCAAAGTCTGTGAAGATGTGAGAGCACACTAGACTTTGCAGCAAACATTTATTTTATTTGTTCCATGGTCATTATAAGTCACTTAGTCATAAAAATATTTTAATATACTAATATATAAACTGCTCGGCCAAAAACATTTCACCACCTGGATTTAACAAATAGGTAAGAGCCTTCCATTGGATAATTACCGCAGTGAATAATTTTCAGCTGTCAACAAGTTATTTAACACTAACTGATGCAGTAAGTAGCTATTCATTTCTTAAACAACCATGTCAGAAGCCATATCCTGTGGTTGCGGCAAAGACTTTACTCTGTTTCAGAAGGGTCAAATTATTGGCCTGCATCAAGCAAAAAAAACAAATAAGGAGATTCCTGAAACTAATAATAGTGGATTAACTGTAAAATGCATTATTAAAACCTGGAAAACCTTATTTTCAAAAGAAGAAATGTGGTCGGAATTTTTTTTTTTATGATTTTGATATGAGAAATTTCACATTTGGTGAAATCAAAATGTTAAAAAACCAAACAAACAAAACCAGTAGAACTCATGGCTACATGCAATACTGAACGTAGGGGCATGTGCACAATGCAAAGACTCCTCAAGGGATTGGGACTAAACTGTGTATCTTTAAGACACTTGCGAGTGAGACTAATCTGAAAAAAGGCTTTAGTTTTCCAGTGAGCATAAAGAATAAAGTGTGGAGCATTGGAAGGAAACAGATTATGTGGTCTGATAAGTCCAGATTTACCCTTTTACAGAGTGATGGCCATGTTAGAGTAAGAAGAGAGGTGGATAAACTGATGCATCCATCATGCCTAGTACCTACTGTACAAGACTGTGGGGACAATGTTATGAAATGGGATGGCTTCTGTTGGTCAGGTCTAGATTCAGCAACGTTATTCGAGTAACTGAATATACTGAATGACCAGGTGTACTCAATGACTATCTGTTTTAAGATGATAATGCCATGATTCATCAGGTTCAAACTGTAAAAGAGTGGTTCAGACAGTATGAGAAATTGTTTTCACACATGGAGTCTAGAACTTAACCCCATTGAGAATCTTTGGGATGTGCTAGAGAAGACTTTATGGAGCAGTTTAACTCTCCCATCATCAATCCAAGATCTTGGAGAGAAATTAATGTTATTCTGGATAGAAATAAATGTTGTGACATTGCATAAGCTTATCGAAATGATGCCACGGGGAATGCGTGCTGAAATCAAAGCAAAAATCGGGCCAATGAAGCATTAGAGAGTGTGTTTTTTTTTTGGCTAGATGTTTTATATTGTGTGGCAAATGAATATTTAGTGAAAATATTATTAATATTTATTGAACAATGGATTTTGTCATATTGGGTTCATCACCACTTTATGAAAAGCAATAAGCCATGAGAGGGTGTGAGCAGTGATTTTTTCATAGATAAGGGAATTAGCAGTCCAGAACATTCTTATGGTCACTAATATTTCAATGGCCCCTGGATCAACTAATAAATATGGTATCACTAAGTAATCTCTCTTGGTCTTGGATATAAAAAAAATCCCTTATGGCCCTTATGGTTTGGTGAGAGTAAAACTCAATATACAAAWTAAAAAATGTTGCCAATGTCAGCCTCAGAGCAGCACATCCACCTTCTATTTCTAACATCTGAAAAGCATCCACAATGTGCCGCCAAGACGTTAGCATTTAATCAAACATGTGCACCAGATGATCATACATACATCTGGTTAATGTCAACCCGATATTTAAAGTTGCATTGGCAAAATGTAGCCCAGAGAGCATTTGATAATTGCCAATATGTCACCGTGACATCTGCGTTTAATCCAAAATATTCACCAGATGATGTTTGGACAATGAAGCAAAGCTAAGACTATCCCAAAAAATTTAAATAAAAAAATCCAAATCCAAGATCAGCTTCCTAATTTTCCCCCTTTAACTTTGCGCTCTACAGCATTCTTAAAGATCGTCTTTTACATTGGTTAGTCCTGGTTCCCCTTTCAACATTTATATGCCATAAGAAACTTTACTGTTGGAGTAGGAATACGGAAACAGTTAAAAGTATTTTACTGTTTTATATTTTAACATTACTTTAAAAACAAATCACTTTATCACCAAACTTTTATCATTTTAACTGTGTCTTTTAGCCAAATTAAGGGCTGAAACATGGTTCATGCGAGTAAGCGAATGCAAATGRCAAAACCTGTAAAGTACCTGTAAAGTTGACCAAGCTCAGTTGAAAAGGTGCTGATATAAACTAATGAAATCACAGCCCATTTCCAAAGTTAAGTAAGTTTACCTAAAAAAAAAAAAAGAGGTCAGCTTTCTCAAGCTGTTTCATGCGATAATACAGTGCTAAGACTGCGTTAGGATTTTTAAGACTGCCATGATGCACATAACCAGCCTTGTGTAGCTTGAAGTTCCTACATTTACATACTAGCATGAACCATGTTTCTGTCCTAAGTGTTTTATGCTTTCGATGTCTGGATCTGATCTAGATTGATCTACCAGCCAGCAGTTATGGTTTTTTGAATTGTTTGCCACATGTGACAATCAGTGAAAGCATTATATACAGCACTGTTTGGACTGGTTGTCCCATGTGGTCAACCAGTACAAAACTTTTTGTCTGGCCTTGAACTTCATTACATCTTTGGATATTGTTTGCCGGATTAAATATACACTTGGTAAGCTGGTCATTTTCTATTTTCTAAGAAAACAGCCACCATCTATTTTACACACAGCAGAATTACTTAGCCGTTCACAAGGTCACAGCAGAAGAAATTGCATCCTTAAGACTTCCCTAGAGAACAAGGGGCAGGATGCTAACCAGTTATAACTGGAGGTAGAACAGGCATGATAACAAATCACACAACTCATCACTAGCATGTCTCAGCTACAGGTTTTCTCCCCACTGTCACAAGTTCAGGTAACACTGCCCACTCCTCCCAGACTGCATGTTGCACAGCCAGGAGGAAACTCAGCAGCAGAATGTAAAGGTCCCATGTTGCAGTATTCTCTGAATTTTTAAATTTATTAAGGAACTTCTGAACAAGTCAAGCTTGCCCTGTTCATAGGCTTTCTCTCCAGAAGGGCTCTGAGGTGGGCTGCCCATGTGTGGAATTCAGAAGAAGAGAATGGTTCTTCTTATGAGCGGTTAGGTTTCAGCACGTCTTTGATCACCCTCATGAGGAAATGGAGGTCAGCAAGTGCCCTCTCAACATGAAACAAGAAAAGTAGAGTGCAGCAGAGTATGCTCTGAACTCATGCACCATGGCAGCAGGTAGTGGATGGAATGACCCAGCTCTAGAGGCAGCTGTGAAATGAACTGGCCTGGTGAGATGATGCTGCATTCCTGGACAATCTGATTGACATGTCCATTCATCTAGATAATCTGCTAAAGAAAAAGCATGTATACACCTGCATGATTTTTTAATTTTTAATTTTTAGAGACATGAAGTCTCCACTTGAACCTAAGCAGAGTATCAGCACATGAACGGGAGCGCCAATGTCAACGTTTACAACAACTGTGTTATTTCTGAGACAGTTCACAATATGCCCTGTTCAAGGCTAGTAAAATGTAAGGCCAGAGAAGACAATTATATGTCTTGATCTTCTACTTGACTACAACTGCTCTAGTCACTAAGCATAATTTCACTATACCTGTCCAGGTGGTACATCCACTACGGTGATCCTCTCCAGAACTTTACTGACCATTTTACAGCAGACAAACTTCAGCTCTCATTGAAACCACTAACCTCCTGTGAGCTAATACTCAATGGAATGCCTGCACAGAACCAGTCACCCTCCATGCCACCCACCAAGCCATTCACTTGGAAACAATCACCTTGCTAATCACGGTTATCATGCATCAAGCAGTTCCCAATCATTGTATATTTCACATGCTTCTGGTCTCTGAGAGCTACCAAACAAATATTGATACTGTATCACTAAAATGACAATAAAGTCTCTTTATCTTTATCATGACCCACAGATCTCATTAAATGAATGGGAAATAATCTGATGGTCTCCTCTTCCCCGTGATCATCATAGTAACCACCACAACTGAAGGCCCGAAACATACAGTAGATAAAGTACAGTATAACATCCCCCAGAATATCAAGTTTGTGGACATATTTGTAAAGTCAAAGCGAGTACTCTGCCGCCTCAATGGTTCAATGATTCAATTAATGTGATTTAACCATTGAACTGCTTATTGGCAGACTCCATGGACAGATTATGAGGGACTAAACAAAGTCATGGTCAAATATAATTACCCTTACCCGATCATTCATGCTGCTCTAGAACAATATTGATAAGTCAAGATTTTTCCAAATTGGATTATGGTGATAATGATAATAATGATAATAATGATAATAATGATAATAATAATTATTATTATTAACAATAATAATAATAATAATAATAATAATAATAATAATAATAATAATAATAATGTTGTTATTATTATTATTATTATTATTATTATTAGAGAAGGTGATTAGTCGAAAACAGCATTCAATACAACTTCTGAACACTATGAACACTTAGCGATGCCATATGTCTGCACTAGCAGACCTTTATTATACAATCAGCCCAGAGGGGTTTTTTGCCATTGACAAAAAAAAATTGACAGCAGTAACCAACCATCCCATTCCTACTACAATTAAGCAGTTACAGTTATTTTTAGAGTTATATCATTACTTCATGAGGACCTTTAGTGCAATCACAACCTCTTCACCACTGACCTTTTAAAAGAAGGGAAGAAAAACATTCACTGGAATCCCAAAGCAGAACAAGATACCCTGAAAACAGTGTTAACAACAGAACCTAGTGTAGCTCGACTTCTGAGAACAGAGTAGGGACAGTGATATCTCAACGAGTGGGAGAAAAACCCAAGTTTGACCTGTCAGCATTCTTCTCACAAAAATTAATCCCAGCTAAGCATAACTATGATATGGAAAATAAAAACTATTGGCCATTAAGCTGGCACCAGTAGAGTGGAGACATTGGCAGGAAGAGGCTGATCATCTCTTCACAATTTTTACTGACCACAAAAATGTAAAATATTTTGAAATTTCCACTAAGCCCGATGGCCCCAATTGTTTTTTATTTATTTATTGGTTTAAGTTCATGTTGACCTGCTGACCCAGCTCCAAAAATGCCAAGGCAGATTCATTGTCCCACATGTTCCCCACCGAATTTAAGTAAATACTTAAGGAAAAAATTCTACCCAGTCTCAGGTCATTGGCGCCATCTCCTGGGACCTGCACAGAGAAATCTCAAACACACCTGCAACCAGAATCCCACAACAATACACCAATGAAAAAAGTTTGCACCTCTTAAGTTCGGGAGCAACTTATCGATTGGGTACATGAAGCACCAGCTAATGGACACCCTACAGATACCCTTGATTCTCGAAGGAAAATACTGGTGGCCCAGTATGTTCAATGACTTTCACAAATTTATTTCATCCTGTGCCATCTGTGCCCAAATTAAAGTACCTCTCATGCTACCAGCGGGTAATCTCATGTGTCCCCCTAAACCCCAATGCCCGTGGTTCCTCATAGAAATTGATTTTAAGAGATCTCCCCCAAAGCTAGACCCACACAATAATATATGTAACCATTGACCTTCTTTTTCCAAGTATATCTTATGAACCTATTTACCCAACCAACCCACAGCCTTTCAAACAGTGGAACTACTTTTCGTCAATGGTTTCAGATACTTCTGCATACCAAAGGATATATCAGTGACAGAAGAGCACAGCTCAAGTCTATAGTATGGTAAAGCTTCACGAAGATTAAAGTGTGAACAATTCAATGGGCATGTGGAAAAAGCCACCCAGGAAGTAGACAACCAGGAGTTAGGATACAGATCAGTAACAATGAAGCAATACGTCAATCACACACAGAGATACTCCGACATAAATACCAGATGATTGAGTATGGGTATAAATTAAAGACCTAAAATTAACAGAGGGATGCCGAAAGCTAACACACAAATTCATTGCTCCTTTCAAAGTTATCCAAAGAATCAACAAGGTAGATTTGAGCTGTCTCTGACCTGAGACAGAATCAGAAACTGAAACAGCACAGAAAGTCAATAACACATTAGCAAACAAAGAAATTAAGGCTTTGCAAAGACTGCTACAGAGAACACAACACATTACTTGGCAGTGAGGGAATGAAGTGAGTGTCCTTATACAGTATCAAACTGGACATGCTCCCCTGGAAGCAGTAAAAACCAGGTCCTCTGGCAGGAACCGAGGTAGAAACACAAGCATCACTCTTAAACATATAGAGACTATGGCGTTATATTCCTGCCACAATTCTGACTGCGCGGTTGGACATTTTGAGAGCAGGCAAAGCACTCTTTGCACGTGCAGTGTCTCCCCTGTGCGCTCAACAGCTCAATTCTGCGTGTGCAGTGTCTCCCCTGCTCGCTCAACATGTTCTCCGCGCGCGCTCGACTCTGCCTGTATGCTCGCTCAACTTTGTCCAGTATTACAAAACTGCCACAAAACCAGCCAATCACAGACATCCACACACGGCTTCTGATTGGCTGTTCCTTCTCCATCTGTATGGTGCTTTTAAAATGGCCATTGTCTCAAAGCAGCTTTACAAAATCAAAAGAAAATGGTAAGAAATTAAAATTGTATTATTATATATAATTATATACAACTGAAAGGAAATTATATAAGGGAAGCATTGTAAATAAAGTTATATTTATTCATAAATATTATAAACAAATATTATAGTATTTATTTTTTATTCAATGACCTATTAGTATATCCCAGTTTCGTTTGTCCATTGTGTGTTATTATTTACTTATATAATTATCCATATAGCTCCTCGTTATACAGAGGTGGAAAATAACGAATTACATTTACTAGCGTTACTGTAATTGAGTAGTTTTTTTTTTCGTGTACTTCTACTTTTTAAAGTAGTTTTTAAAATCTGTAATTTTACTTTTACCTAAGTATGTTTTGTTTGAAGTATTGTAATTCGTTACATTTTAAATCATATTCGCTACTGAGTAAAACAAATGAATTAAAATTTAAAAAAATATATTATGCTTTGTGTAAATGCTTCGTTGCGCTCACGTGTGAGTATCGTGTCCTGGTCGCGCGCCGCTCCAGACTCCACTCCAGGTTTTCTGACTGTCCCCACATCGGCATCTACCTGACCTTCCACATGGTCGCTTTCGCCCTGAGAGTGACGTCATCAACCAGCGCGACCATATAGAAACCGGAGAGAGACGCGGGAAAGAGGAAAGAGATGAAGGGGAAGGTACCTGTATTTTTGTTTGTGTTTTTTCTTTCTTTCTTGAGGTAATCTAGCTACTAAATATAAATACAATTTAGTTTATTATTTTGGCCTGGGTCCACCCTGATCTGATTCTCCTCCTGTTGTGTGTGTGTGTATTTTTTTTGTAAAGCAATACGAACCTCATTATTTCATCAGTTAATGACTGGATCTAGTTCTTTCTGCCATATACCACCATTTCCATACCGTTTAAAATAGAACCCTGAACCATTCTTTTGCTGTACGGCCCAACACTAGCCTGGGACGTAACGCCATATTTAAGTGACCACTTTGATTTTTAAGCACAAGAAAGACAACAGCTTTATTATGCAAAGGTGTTTCTTCAGTTAAAAACAACTAGTTTGAGATATATATCTGCTCATCTTTTTTTCTTTTTTGAACTACACTAGAATGCCTCATCCCACCCCTGCTGTTAAAAAAATAATTTAAAAAAAAGGTTCCTCAGTAACATTTACTCTGAGTAAATTTTTTATGAGCTAATTTTCACTTTTACTTGAGTAGATTTTTATAATGGTAAATTTACTTGTACTTCAGTAAAATTTCACTGAAGCAACAGTACTTTTACTTGAGTACACACTTTTAGTACTCTTTCCACTTCTGTCGTTAGACTACATCGACTAAAATTAAAATCGGAAAACTCGGTCTCTTTACTTATGAACCTTTATTTTGAACGCTTCCGTTATGCGGTCAATAGTGCCAGCTGATAGAGAAGGAACAGCCAATCAGAGGCCGTGAGTGGAAGTCTGTGATTGGCTGGGTTTGTGCCAAGACTTCCATGATTGCCATCCATCTGAATCAAGACTGTTTGAGGGTGAGAAAGTGTTGTCAAGAATGTGCCTAAACAAGCACTTACTGTACAAACAATCACGCTGAGAATTACACATCCAACTCAATTGCTCTAGATCTGCTGATTACTAATTAGCACCACCAGAAACTCATCATCTTAATTACAGCCATGCATACTGTATATAAGGACACTCACTTTATTCACTCACTGCCAAGTAATGCGTTGTATTTTCTGTACCAACCTTTGCCAAGCCTTAGCTTCTGTATTTACTAATGTGTTATTGATCTTGTGTTCTGTTCCAGTTTCTGATTCTGTCTCAGAATCTCTTGAACTCTCTTGTTTACCAGATTAAAGTTACTCAGTATAAGCTGGTTGATTGGGGTCACTGGTGGCTCAGTAGTAAGTGTTTTGCTAGCCATGCAGAAAGCCCGGTTCGATTTCCAGCCACTGTTCCCAAACCCCAGGCACTGGATGCAGTGCCGCTCCCAAGCCCGGATAAAATGGAAGGGTTGCGTCAGGAAGGGCATCTGCCATAAAACCTGTGCCAAGCTTGTATGTAGCGACCCCTTGCCGGGAGCAGGTAAAAGACCACCAGTGTAAGCTGGTTGATCTGCACCTGTCTCAGTTTCTAAACATAACAGTAAACTTTTCCTCTGTTTACTTCCTGTTCTGGAGTTCTTTTTGATGGCATTCAGTAACATTAAAGGTTGTTAACTTAATTTGTGTCTCTTTATTACACACATATGAAATTGTGAAGACGGCAGGTGGTGGAGACTCTAAGTTGCTGTTTGGAGGGTCAGGATTCAAGAAGAAGGACCAACCGATGTAATTCATGATTGAAGATAACAGTGTAGAAAGGAGGGTGAAATGTGGAAACATTCTGAAGCTATTTTTGGATGTCAGTATATGTCCAAATATCATCTGGTGGCCATTTTTGATGAAATGTTGGCATCCCAGGAACATATTACCAATCATCGAATGCTCTCCATGCTACATCTTTCCAATGTAACTTTAGATTTAGCTCAGGTTGACATCAGCCAGATGTTTGTGTGCTGTTATGGTAAATGTATCTAAAAAATTATTTAGTTTTGTTCTAAAGATAAAAGAGGAGACTACAAATTGAATCAATACGATTTGATTTGGAGGCATTCTTGAAAATGTACTGTAACGTGATTTGAGTAAAAACAAAATGTAAACATAAAGACGATCTACCATCAACATTAACTTGATCTTCCAGAAAAAAAGCGTATGTACTACAGTCTACTGTAAATGATACTCTCTCATATTAAAACTTCCCTCCTTAGGCATTTCCTAGGGAATTTCCACCAACTTCATTGGTGTGCATAAATGGATCATTGCATATGCTTGGTATCTTTTGATATCTTACCAGAAAAGTGAAAATTTGGCAAAAATTTAAGAAAAGAAAAAAAAGAAGAGGAGGGCTGGATGGCCAAACAGACCAAAGCAGGATTGTCTTGGGTTTTGGCTCCTATGTTACAATACTAATTTGTTTTGTCTGTAGTGGTGCCTGTTTGTTTGTCTGAGGTAACTGCTCCAACTCCTGAGGTTTTCAAATTCCTGACAACCAAAAGTATGCCTACTCGGTGTACCTCAGAAAAAAAAGTATTCCTTGACTTTATTTCTAAAGGTCACCATATTTTAATATCTTTCAGATCCAGTTATCATCTTGACAACAAAACATAGGGAGACCTCAAGAACTATCCTCCAAAGAGTTCCATTGTTAGTCCAAGTTCATCTGGACGGGTTACACATGAATAATGTATAAACATTAATTTATAGGCTGTTTTGAAGCCAGAAAAAATAAACCGCCTGTATTAAGTTCAACTGACCTGTTTAGATTTGACCATAAGCTGATTTTGTGTTACAAAATTGTTATTATTTAGGATGTGAAATATAATCATTTCAATTTTAATGGATGATTATCACATTCCCAAATAAATGGGTAGCAGTTTGTCTGTCAGTATAGATGTCATTAGAGCCTGTTCTAAGCCATCCATTCTTGTCAACTATCAGAAAGTATGATTAATGCTTCAACAATTTTCTCAACTTACACACTTGATCAAAATTCCTGGCACAGAATATAGTGCAAGAGTCTGTTTACATGGCCAAAATAATAGAACAGAATGGATATATTATATCTCATACATAATATGTGTGGTACTGACATGAATTGGTTTGATTGGAAAGATATCAGTTTTTTTTTTCTTTTTCCAGGCAATGCACTACCAAAATACTGTGGATCTACACTACAGTTACTTCGCTGTGGTCTGGGAACAGAAAGTATCACCCTAAACATTTAACAGAAGAACAAACAATTAATAAATAAGCATACAAGAAATAAAATCTCCTATTACAGCAAATTTTTAGGAGCAAAGGTTTTTCAGGTAAGACAAAAACAAACACTCTCTCTCTCTCTCTCTGTCTGTCACTCTTTCTCTATACAGCTTATTCTGTACATGGTCATGGGAGGTCTGGAACATCCCAGGGAACTCAGGCGAGGCACAAGGCGAGGTATACCCTGGGTTGGATGCCAATACTTCACAATGCACAGAAGCACATACACTCTCACACACACACTCACTCACGCACTATGGGGAATTTGTAAAAGCCAAGCAGCTTACTCTCCATGTCTTCGGTCTGTGGGAGGCGAGAATCAAACCCCCAACTCTGATTATTCTTTTACTGAGATGTATACAATGGCAACATCAAGCTGACCACTTTTAACACTTAATGGATTGCAAAAAAAGAGCATTGTGGCCTGACAAATTGCATAATCAAGTAAGAGACAGTTGTACTGCTGAAACACTTGTGAGGGGGAGCATGTGTCTAGATATGATTTGTTTCTCTTCCTGAGAGCTGCTGTGAGTTTTATAATGATGAATGGTGTGTTGGGAGGCAATGTAAGGAGGATATTTCGTTAAAGAAAAAAAAAAAAAGAAGTTCGAGCTCAGGATATTTGAAGTAAAAAAAAAAAAAAAACATTTTACTAGAATGAAGAGACAATAGTGCTAGGGCACCCAGATACTGTATCTTGCTTATGATACCTGACCAGAAGCACTGGATATATAGGCACATAAAAATATCTATATTATATCTATAGATATGACATAGAAACATTTATAATTAATTAAACGCTTTAGGTTTTCTCCAAAACTATTAATGTAAATATTTGGCCCAAAGTGTATATTTTATTTATTTAATTGATTTAAATGTAAACATTTTTTAAAATCTAGAAGAGGACGAAAAGTTTAATAAATTCTGTAATAATTTTGGTATTATACGGATTTCATTTTAACATTATGGCTGGGTTGTTTTCTACATTTATTGCTGGGTATTAGCTTTAGGGCCACAATTGTTTAAACCCATACAGTTAGGTTTAGTTATGGTGCTAAAACTATGTAAAATCTTTACCTTATAACTATGTAAAATCTATATAATAATGAATTACACTTAGCTATCTGTGCATATAGTAAAAAGCATAGGTCCAAACGGGACTTTAATCCTGTCACAAAATTTGCTTGCGTTGTGTCTATAGATAACGATCACTGATATGCTGAAGCACAACTAGTGCTCTCCTTTCTTACTTGACAAGTTACTTGACAATTATTGTTTTTATTTTAACAGCTGAATATTTATTTTTTCAAATAGAAAACATAAAAACACATGTCAATGGAAATGCTAAATTAACATTTAGGGAATATTGTTTCCTTACGCCCAGTGTTCTTGGGGTAGGATCTGGACCAACTGTAACCCTAACCAGCATAAAGTGTTTCCTTAAATGCATCTGTGCACAAATGCAAAACATATAATATACTTTGTCCAAGTTTCTTATAATATTTCATTTGTGTGTAGAAGAAAAATTATCTGGTTTAAAGTTTCACCAAATCAGGATGGTAATATTTGCCCTATCTATTAGGCAATAAGTCTCAGTAAATGGTTTGAAGAAATATATTACCATAAATCATATGCTGTAGACTTCACAGTCATCAGATCTCACCCCAATGTAGATCAAGACTAACAGCCTAGCCCAAGGTCTAAGACATTTTTTTTTCTTGATCACCAATCTTTAACATAAACTGAAAACGTAAGGGGAAATTTATTTGTTTTGTTTTTTTGACAGAGCAAACATAAATTGGCACTTGTTGAGAAAATTTTGAGTAAATGATAAGGTCTATATTTAGAACTACTGTACATTTGAACTCAAACCTACACTATGTAATTTCCTTACTCATTATTGACTGTTGTCTAACACCCTGAAATGGCCTTCTGTTTTTGTTCCCCATTTCCACTAACAATTCCAGTCGTTCTTATGGCTTTATAATTTGGCCATGTCTGAAACAAAAGCAAAATTATGGGTCTGATTTGGTTTGGTGTGAAAGGAGTGACCCTGGCATGTGGTTACGTGAACCAGACCAGGGAGAGGTAAGATGGGGAATGGAATTTGTGCATTTACTAAGTATTTGAAGAAAACCCAACCACAGCAAAAGTGAATACGAATATTAACAGAAGACTGATCTAAACTGCTTTAGGCAGCAAAATGGAATAAAACCACATCTTCTTAAAAACATCCCACATTTTACCTCCTTTGACACAAATTTTAAAGAAGTAAATACAGCATGTTAAGAAAACCAACAATCTTACAGGACAAAAGCACAAATTTGCATTCTTTGCCCTGGAGCAGTAATAAAATTGGTGCTGTTTTCTAAATGTACAATGAAACATTTAGTCATTTAAATAATCTGCTATCATGTACAGGGTCACGGGGGCCTGGAGCTTATCCCAGGAGACTTAGAGAATGAGTTGGGTACTCGCTAGACAGGGTACCAATCCATTGCTGGGCACACACACACACACACACACACACACACACACACACACACACACACACACTACAATTTTGGGAAAGTCCGTTAGTCTAATCTACATGACTTTGGACTGTGGGAGGAACTCGAAGTATCTGGAGGAAACCAACCAAGCATCGGGAGAACATGCAAACTCCATGCACACAGAGACCTGAGGTAGGAATAAGACCCTGGACCTGGGAGGCGGAGGTCACAGTGCTAACCACTATGCCGCCTACAATGAAATATTGCTCCTTAATGATCTAGTAACTATGCAATTTAAAGACAAGATGTAAGAACTACTTATTAATCATTGTGGTTCTACTTTATTATTGAAGTATGAACACACAAAAAAACATAGTTACAAAATGCAAATAAGTAGGAAATAACCACACTTTAGCTGTATTCAAACATATCTGAGTTGGAAGGATAAATACTGCAGTTAAATGAAAGAGGATTAAATATCAAATGGCACACATGGTAGATGCACAAAATATGTTATGCATCATTCATACCTTGAACTTAAACTGATTGTTTAAGCTTATAATTGCTTGAATGAGGGAGAAATGACTGAGAATAGATGCAGATTAAATGATCTAAAGGTGTTAATTTGAGGACTGCAGGATGTGCTTCTCTTGGGTTAAAGACAATAAATGCGTTGGGAAGGATGAGACTTTAAAAAAAACTCTAATAATTCAGGCATGTGTTTGTGTCCACCCTATCCAGACATCATTTGATATTATGTTTTAAATATTACTGCTTGTTGAACCTGACAAAAGACCTAAATGTCTGGCACCAAGAATTTAAATGTTGTTTTCATAGGCTTTAGATCAAACAACTTTCATCAGATACAGTAGAATATTGTTCACAAGACTTAATAACTAAACTGCATCCATCTTGGTGTATCTATGTTTATGGTTAGTACTTACATAATCACTTAACCATGCTATGAGGCATCCCTCAGGATGTCATCAACTTGTGTAGTCTGTGGGACAAAACCAGCCTGCACTCAATTGTGGTGAAGAGGAGCCGGTCTGAGTTTCTTTCTATTGAAACAAAAAGAGACTAAAGAACTTTAGACATACATGATTTTCCAACCACAGAACAAAAGTCTGCATACCAGGGGGGAAAAGTGCTTGAATTTAAGAATTACCAAAAAGTCTTTYGTTAATTGTTTTAAGGGACTCAACGTGAATAAACAGATGTTGAATAACATATGCTGTATAGAGTTTTATAAGTGAAATTGCAAAGGTTTCTAGATGTGAGAAGTAAGTAATTAAAATACTTACAAAGAACTGAAAGAAGAATGGCTGGATACTGCATAAATACTCTCTTGCACTATGTTACTTATAGGTCTGACACCATAACCCATGTATAGCACAAAAACCAAATTCAGTACTGTTATTAGTCCATTTGCATTGCCAATAACTTACTAATTGCCAAAACCACACCATAATATTTGCATTTCCATGACATACCTCTTTAAAAATGTATTAGCAGATTGTTTAAAAACAATAGCCTTAATTTGTCATATATATATTACAGTACAGTCAAAAWTTTTTATTTACATATGCCAGTTTGAACAAAGTCAGATTATGCGTAAAATAGTCTTTATTAGTTTGTAGTACCTTTTGCTTTAAAATGAATAAAAACAGGAATGTTTTGGCATGTATATGAGACAATCAGAAGTAAGGAAAAGATGGCTGTATTGTGGTGGTAATTATCGCAAATATTGTGTGATTTCGCTTGGACTTGGTTGGCTTGATTGGTTTCCAGGTGATGTTCAATATATATTAAAAGTATACATACTGTACAGTACATAGAAAGAAGTAATGATCTACTTGGAATTCATCAGTTGTCTCTTTAACAGTTAGTACTTACCATTATTTCTTTGTTTATTGTTGTTTGTGTGTTTATTTCACAGGCATTTTAAGCATCGTTGTATTCTTTTGTTAATTATTTTAATAGATGCTTCTCAAAATTAAGATGTGAGTGTCGATTTTCCATGATAATAATTCCATTGAAATGTCCAGTTAGTAGGAGGTTAGCAAAAACAGATAACAAAACAAAATGGAAATAAGTTCACAGTGGATATTAAGACACACTGTATAATACACACAAAAGTAAAAATGTAAAACTGCACATGGTGCATAGTCTTACTGTTTATCATTGTGTCTAGACCTCTGATTTCTTAATAACCGGAGAACAGAGACCCAATACTTTGAGACTTATGACACACTACTCATGGGAAAATAACTGGGTGTGTATTTACCACCTTAGACAAAACAACACTATGACATGGCTGAGTGTTCTTTTTCAGCAAGGATAATTAAAACTGCATAAGGTCAAACGGTTCAGTTATGTGAGTATAGCAGAGAGGGACTATGACCAATGGGTGGAACACCATATGACTAGAGTCTTCTCATTTTTCATACTGTCACTACAATATACTGATAATATTTTCTACTACACAAACTCATGTTTGCTGTTTACTAATCACTGTGTTAGATTTTATCTTTTATGCCTCTTCCAACTTCCAATAACATTATTATTATTATTATTATTATTATTATTATTATTATTACCCGTTTACTTATCCACGGCACATCTTTCATTTTAACCTGCCATCATCATGTCAACATGCTGTCAAACATTATTTCTATTCACTTACAACTTCGTGGCATCAAAATGTATCCTGTGAAATTATGGGGTACCATTCTAGCTTTTTCCAATTCAGCAGCTGCAAAGGGAAAAAAAACATCAAATGAAAGCCACTTGTTTAAATTATGAATTTTCATGAGTGTGGGCTATATCCCAGTAAACCATGCCACCATACTTGATGGATCTAGTGTGTACTCTGGCTTAAATTTCTGTCACAAAGATGGCTAGAACTGGTTGGAGTTTGTTAAACTTGGAGATGTAAGTTATGTAAACTCACGCGTCTTATTCAACAGAATTCTTTTTGGGTTAAATTAAAACCTCTGGTTAATATTGCCACTTTCAAGAATCTCACTGATCACATAATTGTGTGTGTGTGTGTGTGCGTGTGCGTGTGTGTGTGTGCATGTGCGTGTGTGTGTGTGTGTGTGTAATGTGATTAGTGATGCCAAAGGGAGACCTAGTGTTGTGTGTGTCTGCCACCTGTTGGACTGCTATATAATCTGCACTTAAACAAATCTCGTATGTGATATTGTGTGTGTAAGTAAATAAAATTACTTTGAGATTTTTTTTATGACAAATGACAAACATTATGCAATTTAAACAGCATAAAAGGAGTGTTCAAAATCAAAAAGAGAAAGCACTGCTGGATTTTTTTAAATTAACATTATACGCTCTGATTGGTGTCTGAATATACCATTTTAACAGCACATTTAATCATAATGGATTGGCCACTGTCCAAGTTTCCAGTCAGGGGCGACATGATTTACATCAGCACATCACTTTGGCAGAGGACAGGAATATAAATCTGACWCTGCGATCTTGAGGATTAAAAACAGATTAGAAAGTTTAAGAAATGTTGAGCCAATTAGTGAGAAAGCCCTGACTCAGGACGGACTATGCACAGATGGGATTTTTATGGAACAAGGTTATAGATGCTCTGTGCTGTGGATTTGTCCTTCCGCAGTATAAAATACAGAACTGGCTCGATTATATAGGCTGCAAATCATGTGATTCATTCGTTGATTTCAATAAAATTATCTTGCACATCCTCTTTCTTCATTCCTCATAGATTCATGTGTAAAGAAGTTCAAATCCTATGAAAGTTCATATAATACACATACAGTTCCTAAAACAAAAAAAAAAGGTAGAATTTAATAAGGTTTTAATGCTGGAAGGATGTTACAAGCATTTGAAAAAACACATGCAGGCACAACAGGGCTGCATGTTTCTGAAGCATTTTCTTCAAAGTATCATTCTTGTGTTCAACATAATGAGAAACAATGGTTAGAAAAACCAGAGGAGAAATACCCTCACATTTTTATTAAAAGAACTCACTTATATCTTAAAACATGTGTTGCGGTGAAGGACAGGGTCTCTGGCCAGGAAAAAAAGCACAGGGTAAAGCATGTGTTCTTGTGTGTGTGTGTGTGTGTGCGTGCGTGCGTGCGCGTGCGTGCGTGTGTGTAAGAGAGAAAGAGAGAGAGAGACTAGGGTGACCCTATATAGTCTGCTTGCCTATAACTGGGCATTCTCCCAGTCAACCCTGGAAAGACTGGACTTGACTCCCTCTCATCCATATTTCCCTCTCTTTCTTTTCATTCTTCTTTTTTCACTTCACTCCACAGCCTAAAAAACCCTCCTTCCTTCTTTGCTCTGACCACTACACAAACACACACACACACACACACAGACCCCTACATACTGTACGCATGCCCAGATGACCACAACGTAGTATATGAACACACACAGATTGCCAGGTTTGCTGCCCTGCAATATTCCAGGGAACATTTGATTGCATTTGTGGCAGCTACCCGCTACTATACACATACATACGTACATATGTCTTGTTATATCTTTTATTCTTGTTATATCTTTTATCTTATTCTAAGGTCACGGGCAGTCGCCTAAGCATTTCACTACATATCGTACTGTGTATGAATGTGTATGTGACAAATAAAATTTGAATTTGAATTTGAATACATACATTTAGTTCTACTCTACTCTACACATACTCTCTTTTCTCCTTGTGTTTTGGAGAGGGTTGTCATTCTGATGACTGAAGTTATTTGAATTTTTGAATTTAGTGTCCTGACACTTTATCAAATAGGAAAGCAGGCATTTGAATGGAGTTGGATATTGAGATAACGTTACAAGTATTGAATAATGACTCACAGCAAAAGTTGGGGAAAACTGTACTTCCTGGAATGCTTACTCTCTGAGGATGAGTAAACCCTGCAGTATGTCGAGGACATTATGCTTCTTCATTGAAGTGCTGGTCAGCAATGTTTTTGTCCCAACCACAGTGATGATTAACCAGCCACGGTTCAGACTAGTCTCTCCATCTGCTCAAATGAGCTAGAGCTGCTTGCCTCATGTCCCCTGACATTGAGAAAAGACAGTTTCGGTTCAGTGGCCCCCGCTGGCAGGGATGTGGTCACACATAAGCTTTCTGAGCCTTCTCTTCTATAAGCATTTTCCAAGGTTGAATTGAACTTCATAATATGAGTTTGCATAACATATCMGGATTGTAGTCAGTTTGTGAACAACAGTATTGTGGAACTTGTGGGCATTTTTGGCATTAATGTATGATTGAAATTGACCAATGAGAAAAAACAGAGGACTTTTATTTATGCAGAAAAGCAAGCCAAGTTACATGGAACGTTTTATTTAGTAAAGATTTGAAACAACCCAACTAAATTATGGTCAAATTGTTACCCTGTGTAATAATTGAATTACTCATCTTTACCAGGAAACTTATATATAGGAAACTTATATATATATATAGACAATTTTTAGACAACTTAGCTTATTTAACTTTGGAATTTCGGAAACAACTTGAAATAACAATTTTAATGATACATCTTCAAAATGAAAACGAACTGTTGTATACAGAAGTGTATAGTTAGTGAATGAATAGTCAATTAGTTGTTCATGCAATAGCATCATGGGTCAACCTGCATTTAAAAAACAAACATTATCTCCCAGAATCTCAGTCTAATTTCTTAGAACAGATGGAAATAAAGTATAATAATAATAATAATAATAATAATAATAATAATAATAACCACAATTATTAAAAGAGGTGTTCAAATCAAACCAGGACTTGTAATGATCTTGTAAATAAAGGTATAAAACCAATTGACATTTACAGAAGAATTCAAGCACAGTAGGCCAATGAGACTCAAAGATGCACAAGAAAAATTAATGGTGCAAACATTTTAAAGAAGTCATAAATGATGAACGACTAGCCTGGCTGTGGTGGCTTGGAGCTCACTGCAGTCATTTCCGTGAGAATTCAGTGAGTGGAATGCTTGGTCCCTGAAAAATGATATGGTTAACTAGTTGCCAAACTGTGGATGAGACACATCTGTGGGAACTGTAAAAACAATCATTTAAGAACACCACTTGCATATTACAGGAACTCAGATCAGAGTTACTGCCACATCCCGCATATAGTTCTCAACTCGCTTCAAGTAACTTCCACATGTTTGGGCAATTAAAGGAGTTCCTGGGGAGCTAGCACTTCGGACATGAAGCAGGCTGTCTGATTATGGTTCCAGCTTACTGAGAAAACTTTCTGGCTCGATGGTATCCAAGCACTAGTGAAACACTGGGATAAGCGCATTAGTGTAGCAGGGGATTATATAGAGAAATAAAGGGAGTTTTTAACTCTCATAAATGTGTTCTGTTATTCTGCACTTCAGAAGTCTTGGTCTGACTTGAATGTTCCTCATATTATTATTATTATTATTATTATTATTATTATTATTATTATTATAGCATGATGATTTGATCCTGAGCGCTGGATCTGTTTGGAGTTTCACATTCTCTTCTAATGTCCATGCACATATGTCCTGGTTTCCCCGGCAGTAAATTGGCTATGTTGAATTCAGCCCTCTGTGTGAATGAGATAATTCATCATAATGAGAAAAATACATTTAAAAAAATAGTAAAAAATAGCAACAGAGCAAATTCCTTCTTCCTGTTATAATAGTTCTAATAGACGATCTGCAGTCTGTGTAGGACTACTCTATAAAATTCTGTGACAAATGCCTGATTTACAGATTAACTGGGAAGAATGAAACTATCAGGAAACTATCATTCTCAACATGTCTGGATTTATTTTTTTTTATGTTATTAGATAATCTGTAAACACTATAGACTATTTAGTCTTTTGCTTTTGCTTTTTATCTGGATAATCCAACATATGTTTGATGATGTTTAGATCATCTATTAATTAGCTACATAATGTCAGATCCAGTCCATGTGGACTCTAATAATATTGTTTATGACATATATACATATGTTATGCTGCTTCATGAGTAGTCTAAACTAGATTATCAAAATTCAGTTTTACCTCTTATTATACTCTGTATTATCTTATGGCATGCAAACATTTTGACGATTTTAGAGTGCATATTTAAGGCTCAAAAACAGACATTTAAATGATGGCTAGATCTGGTCTATTTAAAACCAGAATTCCGAGACATAGATGTGAACGTTGATGATGTTCCGGTGAGAGATGACTCCATTTGTGACGTAGTTCATGGCTAGCTTCAGAACTGTGCTCAAAGGACCAATCAGAGGCTTCACCTGTCTGACAACACCTGAGAAGAATAAAACAAGTTAAGAAGAGTAAGAAGATACTACGCTTTTGCAAATCAGCACTACAAATAATTACTGGTGATGTTCGTAATTTACAGTATGAGATTCTCAATTATATTATAGTGCTCATTTATAGTTAAATAGTATAATGAATATGATTGTTAAGTATAGTGTTACTGAACAATATGCATTATCGTCATCATTGAATGAATGAATGAATGAATGAATGAATGAATGAATGAAATTTGTCTAGGTTTGTTACACACACAATGTTGTGTCGAATTTGCTGTCAGAATACCATATTACCTAATTCAAGGGCCAGATTTTAGTTTACCTAAGTTTATGTTATGACACTTGTATTCAAATTCAAGATCCTGTCTTACAAAGCTGATAATGTGTATATATACACAATATATTTCATAAATACTTTTATAATATTTTCATATATATTATAAATATATTGTGTGTGTGTATATATATGTATAATAAATAAAAACACAGGAATGGCTATCCTGGATATACACACATACAGAGGGGCCCAAAATGTATACAAACTTCAAAATTAAAAATAWATGCCTCTTTTCTCATGGTCACATGAGAGCATCAACGATGGTGCGACTACTAGCATTTTCAGAGAAAACAAAATACTAAACATTGCTGCCATAATTCGTTGAAGGAGGTCATAGATTGAACTGTGTGTAGAATATATATATATATATCCTGTTATGCTATATATATATATATATTCTGTTACGCTATGCTGCAACTCTTCCTTTACAGTGCCTCTTCTTCTTACAGGAACATATGTTATAAGCTTATTCAAGCTTTTTGCCACCTAGTGGATGAACATATACAAAACACTTATTACTACCTTACCAAGCCTCACATCCTGAATCCAGAGCCTATACTTCCTCTTATCACAAACTAGCAGTCAATCTACAGAGTGTCTTTGGGCTGGATGACCTTGTCCAGTGTTGCTGACTAGCAGCAAAATGAGCCACTTTTCTTACATCAGTCATCGTGGAGTTGAACAACTTGAACAACCTGAACAAATAAACTTGTTGCACATTAAAATTGACTTGTTAGGAATATGCGCTCCAGCCTTTTTTCTCATGGTGATCTATTGGGCCACTAGCTGATAGCAAGAAGTAAACTGATGGGTCACTGTGACTTGAGAGATGTCTACACTAAAGGAGCATGCTCAGAGAGCCCCAAAAGACCTCTGCATCAATGGCTATTATATACTGTAGCAGACTCTTTCTATACCAAGTGGGAGTAATGGAATGGTGTGCAATATTACAGTTGACTGTGACAGATGYCAATCAAGTTTTCTATGTCAGATGATAGCAACTGGCACAAGTAATTTAAATAAGTGAATTTATTATATTTTATGTGTTGTATTTATTTATTGCAGGTACTATACAATTAAATTGATTTTTTTTACAGCTAAAAGTTTTTATTT
>QMIH01000143.1:747401-759052 GCA_003987875.1 Clarias batrachus
TTAGTACTACATTTATGTATGGAAATAACTGTAAAATGTTTTAGGAAAAAAAAACATTTTATGTTACTCAATTGTAATGATGCATTTTCTTTCCATTTTCTTTCAAGATATACATTTTTTATGAACAAATGTAATTGAACTGCAAAATATAGTGTATGCCATAAGATCAAAAAACAATGTCAATATAATGAACAAAACATTTAATGTTACTAAAGGTACTAAAGATACATAACAAATTACTCATTTAAAGGTACAGTACTAAAGGCACTAAAGGTACAGTACTTCCAAGTTCTTTATGAAATGCAGCAATAAAAATGATAATAATTAATATTATCAGGTTTTCCCGTCTCTTAAGCTCTTCATCTTCTGATGCAACCTTTATTTGTCAATCACATGAGTATTAAAAGTCTATGTGAAAACCCATATCAAGTATTTTCGGTGTAACCAACCCTGAAGAGTCCATATTCATTGTTAATAATGCCTGTTACTAGTAAGAATACCGGCAAAAGTAACATGTTAACTAATAAATCATCTGTAAACAGTAATTAGTACCTTACTTTGGTTCCTGCACATTTGAATAAATCTATGAGTTTTTCTGCTAAGGATTAGCGATTAATTAATCATCATGGAAAAACAACTGAATTGTTAAGGTCGTCCTCAGTTACAAACACTCGTATTTTAGAAAGGTAGGTGCTGAGAATGCCAAAGCGCCACAGTTTCATTTCCAGTACGATTTCAAAGTCCTGTGGCACAGTAATTTGCTTCTGAATAACAATGACACCTCCATTCTCTACTCTCTGTGCTGCAAAGTAGCCTGCCTGGTTTCCGTCCACTATGGCCACTTGCAGATTGTCCCCAAGCACATTGTTGGAGGGGCCCATGCGGAAGATGTTGGTGGATACAGGGATGTTGATGGGAAAAGTGAGGTGGTAGTAGGTTATTCTCACAGGCAAGGCCAGGCATTCACTAGTCTCATTGCAAGGCAAGCGTTCACAGCGACTGCAAATGGGACACAGAGAGATGGAGGGGAGGAGGTGAAAGAAGGAAAGGTTAGGGTGATGCAGTGCTTGACATGCAGTGAAGGTAAAGAATGGCATATGTATGGTGTAAACCAAGCCATTAATATTATATTATTTATAGTATTTATATTATTATTAATGGGATAGTTTTTTTCTTCTTCAAATCTGTCTTGAATCAAAATTGAGGCGCATATACAGTAAGTACATTATCATAGATCATGGTCATTATAAATTTTCCTATTCTGCACACCAAGCAAAATGCATTCCAAAGATCTCATAAGAATTCATAAGACTAAGACTCATATGAMGTTTCTGCAGTCCTACTGTATTTATTTTTGGTGTATTTAGAAGAACTTTACTTCTTTTCCTTTCCCCTATACTAGCCGTAAACTCAGCTTTTCTGGGAATAGAAGAAGCATTTTTATATCGAAAAAAGGTTGAAAAGTATGGCCCGGATCWTTTACCTTGTGCTATTGTTCCAGGTGACGAATTTCACACTCACTGCAGAGCAGGAAAACTTATAATGGCCATGACTTAATGTAATGTACTTATATGCACCTCAATTTATAGTGCACCTTAAAAGCTATATTATATGGGTCCTCGTTTAAGTTTGTTTAAGAGAACACATATCTGTTGTTTCCGGCTTCTATCGCTTAAATCCTAAAACTACAGACTACACTGAGCAGTTGACAAATGTTAAGCATGAGGATTTAAGCCATTATTACGCTATTGCATGCAGTGTTTCAGTGAATTGCACTGCGCCCAGAAATAGCATATTTGTCATTTCTCCAACATTTTGTCATGTGCGCTCATGTGATGTCATTTCATAACAAACTCATTGTACTTATATTTACTATAAATCCATTATACTTACGTTTCACTTGCTCGCCTGTAGTTGGGAGGACAATCAAAATTCAGGCATCTGAATCCTCCTTGAACGTTAAAGCAACTCTCGGTACCGGAGCAAGTGTGAGTCCCTGTCACACACTCATCAATGTCTAATCATAAGACAGACAACAATCAATATTAATAGACTTGTAAGCGTTCTTCATGAATATTGTACGTTCCATGTTCCATGAACTGTCACATTTCAGAACACATACTTTGTTTATCTAATATGCAAATCTAACAAAATCAGAGTAAAATGTGGTTTATAAGCAAAAAAAAAAAAAAAAAAAAACACATACTTTGTTTATCTAATATGCAAATCTAACAAAATCAGAGTAAAATGTGGTTTATAAGCAAAAAAAAAAAAAAAAGAATGGCTTCCAAAAATGTACAATATATTATGGAGTACAGTCACAGTTTTTTTACCCTGACAGCTGCGTCCATTAGGGGCAAGTGTGTAGCCTGTAATGGGGCATGTGCAGTGGAAGCTGCCTGGTGTGTTGTGGCAACGGTAGGAACATATGTGCCCTCCAGTGGGCAAAGCACACTCATCAATATCTGATGAAAGAGAAAGCATAACAGGTAAACTCATACTTTAAAAAATCTATTTATTCTCTGTTTTATTTATCGTTTCTACCTTCGCATGTAGATCCATCCACATCACTTAGTTGGTAGCCTCGGCGGCAGTAGCACTGGTAGGAGCCGTAAACATTGGCACACTCTTGACTGCAAGGACTGCTCTCACATTCATTCACGTCTGAATTTCAGCCAGACAGAGGAGGAATATAGTCATAATTTTGGTTGTCAAGATCTTGATTTAGTACAAACCCTGAACATTTTATTACTTTGTAAAATCATCATTTACAACGCTTTCTCCTGGCAGTTTATTCCTTATTCTGATAGATTAACTTCAAGTTTAAACTATTACACCTTATAAATAAACGTATTGTATATAAACGAATGTGTAAGTATTAGAATCATTTTAAATCAAATAGTGCTCCAGTGCATATTAAACTTGAATCTATGGCATGAAAGATGTCTGTATTGCTCTCTTCTAAATGGTGTCTTACCATCACAGTTTCTTCCATCACTGGCTAACTTGAAGCCGGTGGTGCAGCTGCACTTGTAGGACCCCAGAATATTGTCACATTTATGTGCACACAGACGACCAGGATAGTGCCGGCATTCATTAATATCTGTATTCAGGGAAAAAATGAGAGTAGGTACAGTATAGTGGCCTGGAAAAATCATATATTAAAACTCCCAGTCCCAGTGTATATAAAAACCTCGGCATAACTGTGTTCCATCTCTCATTTTAACTAACTGCCTAACACATATACTATATGGCCAAAAGTTGGACATCTGACCGTCATACCCATTTCTGATTTTTTCCCAGATGGAGCCACCCATTACTCTTATAATAACCTCCACTCCTCTGTAAAGGTTTTCCACCACATTATGGAGAGAGAATGTGGCGATTTGTGTTCTTTTTCAGCTACAAGAGCATTAGTGATGTCAGGCACTGATGTCAAGCAAGGAGGCCTGGCACACCATCAGCATTCCAGTTTATCCCAAAGGTGTTCAGTGGGATTGAGGTCACTCAAGTTTGGAGGCCACTCGAGTTCTTCTAACTTTGGCAAATCATGTCTTCATTCTAAACAACTGTGTGGCAACCATTTGGGAAAGACCCATGTGGGTGTGATGGTCAAGTGTCCAAATACTATACCATTGCTCTGGAATATAGCCATAGTTGCTATAAGTCTGCCATTCAGTTGTCATGCAGTTTACCATGTGCTTCGCAGAATGAACAAAATGATAATGTTTGTCCACCCTGTACATTCAACGGCTGTTTACTGTCAGCACAGAAACAGGAAACTGAATGTAAATGTGGTTCATATTGAAAAAAGTGATCTCACCTTCACAGACTCTGGCGATGCTGTTAAAGTTAAAACCACTTCTGCATTCGCAGCGGTAAGAGCCCACAAGGTTAACACAGCTATGACCAGCACACACATCTTCCAGACCAGAACACTCATCAATATCTGGAAAGCACATAAACAACCTTACTCAATTTTTGCATCTCGTATTTGGAAAACAAGGTAGCGTAAATACAAGACAGACAGACAGACAGGCAGGCAGGCAGGCAGGCAGGCAGGCAGGCAGGCAGACAGACAGACAGACAGACAGACAGACAGACAGACAGACAGACAGACAGACAGACAGACAGACAGATAGATAGATAGATAGATAGATAGATAGATAGATAGATAGATAGATGGATAGAATGTTTTCATACCCACACAACGTGTGCCTTCAGGATTAAGGTGGTAGCCACGGCCACAGTTCACAGAGTTCCTCTGGCAGGTATATGAGCCAACAGTGTTCAAACATACCTGGCCAGTTGGACATGGTGCTGTCACACTCAGACACTCATTGATATCTGAGGCACAAAGAGAAATATACAGAACATTTAAGACCAATAAATTTTTTTCCTTTAAAACGTAAATCATATTACATACACAACTGCATATAAAACTCTACAACAGGCAGATAGATAGATATATAGATATATAGATAGATAGATAGATAGATAGATAGATAGATAGATAGATAGATAGATAGATAGATAGATAGATAGATAGATAGATAGATAGATAGATAACAACATACAAGCAACAAGGTAAAGAAAAATATTAGGGTGAAATATATATATATTTTTTTTTTGTTTGTTTGTTTGTTTTTTTTTTTTTTAATTTTTTTCTATAGAAATAGGTTCCTGTTTGCATCATACAATGGCCCACACAAGCTTGCAGATAACATAATAATTTCCAAATAATCACCCAAATACAAAGTAAATTGAAAATTCTTTAGAAACTCGTACACTGCAATACAAAAGTTTATGTTTTAAGACAAGCCAGTGTTTCAAATTACTGACAGTGATTTTAAACAAAAAAAATATTGTACCTACATATGGATGGACAAAAGTATATTTGACCTATTGTACCTATAACGACCTATAACATTGTAACTACATACTGTATGGACAAAGGTGTTTGGCCAAACCTGCAATGACATTGTATCCAAATACATATACTTCAGCATGGAGTTGGTCCCCTTTGCAATTATAACACCTTCCACTCTTTTATGGGAATTCGTGCTCTTAATTCTGTAGAGCAGTTATGAGGTCAGGAACTGATGCTGTACAAGATGTCCTGGCTTACAATCTCTGTTCCAGTTCATCCCAAAGGTGCTCGATGGGGTTGAGGTCAGGGCTCTGTGCAGGCCAGTCAAATTTTCCCACACCGAACTCATCAAAGCATGTCTTTTATAGTCCTTGCTTTGTGTACGGTCATGTTGGAATAGAAAAAGGCCTTACCCAAACTGTTGGCACCAAGGTTTGGCCAATTACTTTTGTCCACGTAATGTATATTGTATATAAATCATATAATATTGTATATGAATGATTATTAAACTCAGTAACAGGTGAGTTGTAGTAGTTCATTACCAATGCAGCTGCCCAGAGCATCCTGTATGTATCCCACAGGACATTGCACCTTGGGCCGACAGCGGAATGACCCTGCCGTGTTCTGGCACTCAAACTCCATAGGGCAGTTATGAGTGCCTGTCTCACACTCATCAATATCTGAATGAGAGAAAGAACAAACATGAAAACTGATTGTGAAAGCCTTAATTGTCCTTTTCAATCTTTCTTTTAAATCAATCTTTTAAATGACCTTTGCACATGTTGCTGTCAGTGAGCTCATAGCCTGTACCACAGCTGACCTCCCTCTGGCAGCGGAATGAGCCCTGAGTGTTAATACAGCGCTCACCAGGACGGCAGTGATGAGCCCCCAGCAAACACTCATTAATGTCTTCAAAATGGAAGCAGGCAAAAGAGAGTGGAGGATGGGGAATAAGAAGAGAAAAAGGATAAGTCAATCTCTGTAAAGCAAAGACAAAGTAATATAACCTTTAAAGAGATGCTCGTTTTGATGCAGTGATTTCTGTGGCATGTTTTGGAAATATTAAAGGTGTTCAAGTCRAACTGGGTCKTTTGATTGTGCAGAATAACAGTAACTCCCGTTATTTCTCTGCTACTCTAATGCAATTATCCCAGGGTTTCACTAGTACTTGGACACCATCAAGACAGAAAGGTTTCTCAATATGCTAGAGCCAGGATCGGATTGCTGGCTTCACATCTAAAATGCTGGCCTCCCAGGAGCTCCTTTAACAGCCAAAACATGTGAAAATCACTTGGAGTGATCTCAGGACTATACAGGGGATGTGGTACTAACTCCCAGTGCGTAGAGTTCCCACTGACAGATGCGTCTCTTCTGCAAGTTGGTGACAAGAATCAGGCATTCCACTCGCTTAAGGTTTAAGGGAACAACTGCAGTGAGTTTGGAAATCTATTCATAGATGTGCGGCCTTCATTAAAACGTTTGCACCATTCAAAAGTCATTACTGTACTGTGCCTTCTGAAAACATCAATCAGTTCTGCACCTTCATTCACACAAACTTTCATCACAAATCCAGGCTTGACTTGAATGCCTCTCGTACATCATAGAATTTTGTTATTTATATTTATAGGTCATAGACTAAAGCAATATGCTGTTTGAGAGTTAGTTGCTTAGCATCAACCATAAGTAAGCTAACCACTTGAAATTGAAATTTGAAAATGGTAATTTAGTCATTGCAAAATGTACTTTTAACTTTTTAATTACGCAATAGTGTATTGGTACTCTGTATGTGATACTTTTTTCTGCATTATTTTTATCTTAAGTACATTTACATGAAAAGTGTTTTCTTTTATTCCTGAAAGGATGTATTGTATATTCTGTTTACAACAAAAAACCCGGAGAAAACGTAACGTSTAGATTATTTATGCTGTGCTGCTATATTATATTTAGATAATAAATCTATTCATTCCTTTCTACCTTCACAGGTTTTGCCATCAGGTTTGAGCTTATAGCCAGTAAAGCAGGTACAGGTGTTATTTCCTGTACACTGGTGAGCACAGTTCCCAGGTCCGACTGCAACAGATACACACACACACACACACACACACACACACACACACACACACACACACACACACACACACACGAAATATTCATTTTCCAATTCATCACATCTCTTTACAGGAATAACATGTATGAGTATGATGACTGCGCTTTGTATTGATGAACATAAACATACCCGTGCACAGATCACTCGGAACTTGTGTCTCTGTAAAGTGAACACCTTCTAGAGCTATGACAACACACACATATACTTGACAATTAAAATTCAATCGTTTTATGCTGAACAGTGTTAGAAATACCGGGGTCAATTTTAAATATATATATATATATATATATATATATAGTAATTGCAGTAATAGCAAAAGCCCACTAGAGGGTAGTAGAATCCCTACAGATAGAGTAGAGCCACTCCTAAAGATTTGCATGGAAAATTTGTTTGGCTGTTTTTCCCCAAATCAGATTGTCACCGGTTACTGGATAACGGCGTTGTTTACTTTTTCCAAGAACAACAGAATCGGCATACTATTGGAATTGTCGAATAACACATTGTTATTTAAACAGCTATGACATGTCTGCAGGACGGAATATTTAACTCGAAGTCATGCRTGGTCCATTAGATGCTCTAAAATTATGGTGTGATTAGCTGCAGTGTAGTTTGTGCTAACCCTGTGTAGAGTTGCTGTCACCCCGTGCTGATGTATCCAAACAACACGTTTGAAACACTGAGCTGCACTGAGAGCTGAGTTTGAAGTCACAGGTCAGTCCAAGCTTCTGAGCCTCACGACCCAGTAAACAGCATTCGCAACAAACCTACACAAAGATGAAACAAGTGCAAATAAATAAAGCAATTGGTAAATGTATGACCGGGTGTTGGTTTCAGAAATCAGCTTAAAATCATCCAATGATTAATTACATTATGTCAACATTTGTATACAGTATTTATGTTATTTAAAGCCACAAATTGAATCTATATGAATGTGTTAATCTGAAAAAAGAAATCTATAAAAATATTTATTTGATTGATTTTTCAGGATACAATCATTTAGAGAATAAAATAAAATAAAATAAAAACCCCTCTCTTTTAGTACCAGATCAGTACATTAAACACGCTCTACAGGCCGAATGCTAGTTATTAATCATTCAGTGGCTAAAGCACTACTCCTGACAGGAGTTTATTGGCCTAGTGACAACTGTTGAAAGCAGGCTGACAGATTTAAATAAATGTTGAGAAAACTAGCACCTGCTGAACATTAAATTGCCGTCTGGCATGCAAGGCTTCTTTTCTTTAAAAAAAAWTTTCTTCTTCTTTTTTTTGGTCATAAATACAATATGTTAAATCTTTTGTAGAAGGGTGCATTTCATTTCTACAAATCTCATCATCGTCAATATAAAAAGTGTGACATGCTTTTTCTCAACATCTGGGAAAAGGATCAGACAAAAAGCGTACATGCAGTACCTTAGTGGTTTTAGTCTCACAGGTGTTTACGGATAGAAGAGCATCACAGCTGCCCTGGGTTTTGGCCATATTTATACCAGTATTACAGGTGTTATCCTCCAGAAATGCTGCACAGCATTGTACCTGGGCTATCCTATAGAAGTAATATAGATATTAGGCATATTATTTTATCAAGAAATGTAGTTCATTTAAAACTGCTACACAAAAGAATGTAATGATCTTATAACAATTAATCATTCAAGAAACAGAAACTCTCATTTTCCATGAGCTGACCCATAAATTGAGAGAATAGACTATTTACAGTGTAATGGCCATGCATAAGCAAAGAGTCATCTTTTTAATTCTTTTATCTTATAGTAACCCTCTCAATTTTATTCTGCTCTGTTCCCCTGTCATCCACTGTTACAGTGCCTTTTAAGGGCACAGACACTTTTTTTTTCCTCTTTTGATGTCTGAAATAATCCACAGATTTCCTGTTATTGCTCCCTTCTCTTCTACATCTCTTCTCCATTCTTTCACCTCAGTGGTATTTCCTGGATWTGGAAATACCCCCTTGACTAAGCTCCCCATCTCCCCTCCAATCCCCCTCCCAAAACCAAATCCCCATCTGCCTTCTCACACTCTCTAATTTGAACAAATTCTCGAATCACTGGCTTGCCAAAACAAACGCATTTGCCTTTGGAAGGGCAGACAGAGTAACCCGTCTGGTTTGGAAATGCACTGAACATTTGGCTGCACTTCTCCTAGTTGCACTAATGTTAATGCTACCAATCCCTTACTATCTTATCTGTCTCAGAAAAAGTGTCAGGAAAAACCTTCACTAGGGTTTTACAAGAACCAGCAATGACTGCTTCCAAGAAGGCCCCACACTAGCATGGATTAAACAGACTCATTGCTGAAATTGTTTTTACTGTTCTTTTCCCAAATATTACTAAATAAATATTGCTAAACAGATGATAAATTTAGAACCTCCTATGTAGACAAATATTCTCATACTACCAGGAATAGATCATTGCCAAGCCCCTCTTGGTGCTTATCGAAGAAGATAAGTATGTGGTTTGCTAAGTGACTAAACAGACACCTGGGGGAAAGACCACCAGATCGTTTTGACTGGTGGTCAGTTACATTGACATCCCATGGCCATTTACTTTAACATATGATAGACAAGGAATTTTACATCATTTAAAGTATGTGCCATTATTTTAATGGGAAATAGTAGCCATCAGCAAGCATGCACTTAGTGTAAGGTGAATCGTGAGATAAACCAGACAAGGTATTCAAACCTGCAGGTAGCTGATTCTGAAATGAGATCGAGGCTGCTGCAGTCCTTCAATGTTTCAGCCTTCTCTTTACCATCCTTACAGCAGTCATCCAGTGAGATTGGATCTGTGGTCTCTAGAGAGTAGACAGTTACTCAGTTGTAAGTTATGCAAACAAACAGCAACTTTTCATTGGACTGCTGAAAATCTATTGGACTGGATCTGCCATGACTTGCCCAGTGTAAAAGATATCAGCAGTTTTACATATCATATAGTATAATCTGTGGCTCTCTTGTTAGAGCATGGTGAATGCTGTCTGAAATGGAGGCAACTCATTTGAGTAAAAATTAAAGGAAGGCATACAGTATCCACAGACTAAATTTGTAGACATTTTGAAAATATTTGAAGATAAACTTATTCTCCAAAATCCCATTGTTGTTCTGTGTGTGTGTGTATATATATATATATATATATATATATATATATATCACTGCTACTTTTATTGCCATTTGTTTATTCACTCATTTATAAACAATGTTATGGTTAATAATGTTGTCTGGTATACTGTGTTAAATATTTCCAAAGAATATTTTCCACTCAACCAGATGCTGTTAAACATATTAAAATTTTACAGACTTTTTTTATTTGATGACAGTCAACAATCTGCTTCATGTCTGTCTATTCTGATGAATTAAAGTTCAAAATACCTATACAAGGTCTGTTCTTGTCATTCCATCAAATATAGTCATTTCCCTGTGGTTTGCTTGATCAGCCAAACACAAAATACCTTTGGCATCCATGTCTTTTGGCCTCACTTTATTCTGGCTTTAGCATGCATCGCACTGCCAAGGTTGGTTTTATGCATGATATTCCCTTTAAATGGAGAACAATGACAGCTAGGAGAGCACTTTTTTCAATTTAGCATATAGTTAAAAAAATTAATAATAATCTCAAGATACCGAAGATACAAATAAGTTGTTGTTTCTCCGTGTTCACCATACATTTCACTCCTTGTTATTACTAGATTAAATTCTTTGGCTTGCCAGGGACTCCTGTATCCCTTGTCCTCATTATGAATCACATAAGTCTCCAAAACCTGCCAAGATTGTCACAATCACAGCACAGAGACTATACACATATGCAGAGTGCTAATGAAAGACTCAGATAGTGAGAGAATCTTTCTTAAGATTGCTCAAGAAAGATAAGACGACATCATGCTGATGCTAAACAATAGAGTTGTGTCCAACTGTTTTCCTTGCTTTTTTGCTAGCTGATAAGTCAAACACCCCCAATTTTTTACAAATCTACCTCACTCAGCCTGTCAAAACCTGCTTCCTCTCCCTCTTATGACAATTCACAGTCATGTTCAGTGAACTTAACCCTGAACACTAAAACATACAGTAGACCAGGCCGAGTCTGGCTATTGAGAAGCAGCTCCACAGGGGTGTGGAACTTTGTAACATCTCTAAAAATGATCAAACAGCAAATGTTATGGAAGGGGCAGAGTGTGCCCTGGACTTTACAATGTGTACAGTATATTTTCCCTTGCGTGTAAGCTTGGTTAAGAAAGAAAAAAATATATATGATTTTATTTTGTTTTCAATTTACAACAATGGTTTAGACCTGGGTTGAAACCGTATGTGCCTGGTGTGGTGATATCAACTGGAGTTCTTCTTAAAGTTGTCACTTGAGGAGGATTCTCCATATTATTATTGTTCTTTGTTCAAAAAACGCCAACATTTGAAATGATGTCAATGGAATTTTCTGCATCATACTTTCAAATTATAATGATGTCATAGACATTGTTCTTGGAGTTTGGCTAAGTAGATTAGAGATAACAAGATCAAATTCACTAGTGTCTTCATATTTATTTAGGACTCCTCCAGTTTATCTCTTTTCAGTAAAAAACAAATGAAAAAAGCATTGGTATTTTATTAAGTGTAAATGCTGAAATGATTAACGATAGCCTGTGCTCAGTACTGCTAACCTCACCCCGGAGTAAAAT
>QMIH01000143.1:759077-774877 GCA_003987875.1 Clarias batrachus
ATATAGTACTGTGCAAAAGTCTTAGGTGCCATATTATCTGTAGTACAAATTTTGTTTATAAATGTATTATGTCTGCATTATTATGTACAAGAGCATTCCTTACAAAGATACATTACAATTAAAGAATAAATAGCATTACAGAAGAATATTTGCATGCCTGTAAAGAAAGCAACATATTACATGACAGACCAGTTTTCAGATGAGAAAAGAAAATCAATAATGTAGATGTGATGAGTGTGATGAAGTTACCAAAAGAACTCGTATTCTCCAGCATGTTCAGTAAAACCTGCTGTTTTATTTACTGTAGGTGCAAAAGTCTTGGGAACATCCAAACAAAAGCCGTATGTAATGATGCTTTTGAAAACATCTCTACATTAAAAGAAACTTCGATAAAAAGCACTAAGTAATAACAAACAATAAACGGTCAATATTTGGTGTGGAAACTCTTTGCTTGAACATACGCGGTAGTGTTCGATACAGATTTGAGCGGTATTCTAAGTAAAACAGCTGTTAGGTTTTACTGAGCATGCTGGAGAAKRYGRGTTMTTTTKGTAWCTTYRTCAYACTCSCTYYTTTCTATTTTCATGCAAAACCCAGGAGTCTACATTATTGATTTTCTTTTCTCATCTGAAAACTGGTCTGTCATGTAATATGCCGCTTTCTTTACAAGCATGCAAATATTCTTCTGTAATGTTATTTATCCGTTAGTTGTAGTGTATCTTTGTAGGGAATGCTCTTGTACATAATAATGCAGCCATTTCCATTTCGAAAAGCACCATAAAATAAAATAAAATTMATCTGAAATTGAAATTTGCTAATGTACAGGCAATTGATAATTGATCTGGCTTTGAGTCTGGCAATGACCTCCACCAATTGTACCATAATTCAAATATTATCATCATAAGAACAATGTTTTTAAGTACTGACTCTTTTTTACACTCTGTAACATAGCATTAGTGTTGTTCTTTACAGAACAGCATGGTTTATTTTTTTAATACCTAGGTCAAGATTGCATGGATATGAATTACAATATGAACAGGAAAATTAAGTTTTTTTTTTTTTTAGTGTTAAGGTCTTCAATATTGTCTATGGTATACAATACTATATCTATGATTTAGAAGAATGGGAATAAAATCAGCAATTGTTTTGAGAGTAACTGCAAGAAAGTAGAGCAACAGGAGCTGCACACGCGCAGAAACGGGAGAAGACTTCCAGGAACTTTCTGAATTACTGGAAACGCGTATGAAATGTAGGTGATGGGGGGAAAAAATCCCCCACGAGGAGAGGAGACTTACCTTGACTGAGTATCAGACAGCACAAAGAGAAGAGGATGAGCAGCCTGAGAGCCATTCTAACCGCAGCTCTTTAAACAAGTCTCCCAAGGTTCTACCTGCAGTCTAATTCAGACCGAGCTGAAAGGAACGCGCGCGCGTGTGTGTGTGTGTGTGTTAGATCCAACACAAGAATCGCTGGTTTCCAAAAAAAAAAAAAAAGCTCGTCCAATTAGTGCGTTTAAGTTTCTCCGAGTGGGCGGGTTATTCTCCTCGGCTTTTGGTACAGCAGTCTCAGTGACGCAAGAGAGTTGACGCTGCTTCCCAAACGAAGTCTCAGACATCAGTTACAGAAGGTCACACTGGGTTACGTAAGACCACTCACACACACACACACACACACACACACATCACGTAGGCTACTATGAAGACTCTGGACGATATGGGTAGTAGCCGTGACAGAGCTCCTAAATGCTCTTCGCTTGTCATATACTGTAGTACCTGCACTTATTACCAAAAAAAAAAAAAAGACCAAACAGCTGGGTTTTTTCTATTGTTTTAAAAAGGGGCGCTTACTGGAGGTGAAACATCTGGATCGGTTTGGTGGTTAGTTGTCTGCTGCGGTTGTGCGTCCAGACGTTGCAATATGAGACAGAAATAATGACTGGGGACTGAAACTACTGTTTGTTATGTGCACGCTGAGGAATGGCTGCTCTTTGTAATATTTATGGCGCTTCACTGCAGACAGGACTTGGCTCGCGTCATTACGCACAGTGATATTTCAAGCAGCCCCGACACTCTCCTCTGGAGACACGCTCTGATTTTATACGGTCCTCTGTGTGTGTGTGTGTGTGTGTGTGTGTGTCTCAGACAGTCGCGGGTTGGAAACGTGGACGCCACACTTTCACTTTGCTCAACGAGTTTACGGCGCTGACTAGCACATCACATTTTCGACGCGTTTCCTTTCTCACTAGACTAATTTCCTGACATTGCTACTTGAGTACTATGAGAAATAATAATTGTCAGGCAGCCCAAATATTTTCTGTGCCAGTCGACGCAATCTGTAGTTCTAATCACGACTAGACTAGAGAGGACCAGAGAGGTAAACTAGCATAATCAAAGCCACATGTGCTCCCCAAGAAGAAGAAGCCACTCTGGAAGGTCACGACATATATGTGTGTGTGTGTGTGTGTGTGTGAGAGAGAGAGAGAGAGAGATGTGTTGCTGAATGTGTGTCAGCACCTTTTGTTCTTTGAAAAGCAATTGGTGATGGTTATCTACTTTTTACTTACACTGTGCAATGCATTGTATGCAATACCATGTTTAATCCCTGTGATAGGAGAGTACATTGATTTAAAAAAAAAAATTATATATAAAAAAAGTATACACTTTTAGCAAAAGTTCATACTACTCTGGAACTGTTGTTAAAGTTTTTTTTTCAGCCTAAAAGTCGTGTATATGTGAGGTAAGGCTTGACTGCAGACAACACTTCTTACAAGATTGTGAAGAAGAAGAAAAAAATCCCATAAAAACGGCTTATAATCAGGAGCAGACTTTAAGCTTAGCTTTCCAACTTGATATCTAACTTTTTTATCTAAACTGGAATTTATGCATCTGTCTCCCAGTCAGAATGTTTTACATGGTATCTCTCTTTTCTCTCCTTTTCCCCCTTTATCTTGAGTGTTTAACAAGAAACAGCAGAAAGCAATCACACTGATGTCTGGCGAAGGAAATTACCGGTACAGAGGGCATTTTAAATGACCATAATCTTCCAGAGGGCATTGATTTTCTTTTGAACTCAAAGTAGTCCCATCCTGTCATGAAAGTGTTACTCAGCAGTAGGCCACTAACGACAAGCATCCTTTTAGAATGGCCCCTAATAGGGCCTTTACCCACTGATGCCTAAATTAAAGGCCCATAGACCTACACAACTTAAGTAGTCTAGTCTGTATCTGTGTGTGTGTGTGTGTGTGTGTGTGTGTGTGTGTGTGTGTAAAATCTATTTGTGTGCTGACATTCGTGAATATAACAAATAATCCATAGAAACAAACAAGAGCTAAATACGGTAGCACATAAATATCATTGAGATGATAGTAATAGCATGATAATATTGAAATGACATAGACTACCAAAGTTATAGTACAACCATTAAACAAATTCAGTAAATGTCTTTAAATAAAATTTAAAAAGTATAATATTAATGTTGAAAATGAAAAGGGATCAAAAAAAAAAATGTTATAACTCCAAATGTATTATTTTAACTAATAGATCCATGACGGCATATGTACTGCATCTTCAAAATAAATCATATTTCTTTAACTGCTAAGGTCTGGATATTTATGCATGCAGATATTTTTTGTAGTCATAGATAACAATGAAGTAAGTGGGGCCATGTTTTAGAACTTCCATTTTGATATTAGTAAAGGAAAAGTCAGCTCTGTAAAGGGATTTTCAGCTGCTCCTCCAAATTGTCTTCTGTTCTTCTCATTCTGATAAATATCCCTAACTGCCAAATACAAGACAGTTGACGCCATTTGGTAATGATTAAATTTGGACAGTGCCACAATCCACTTTCCATGTCTAATTCTTGTATTTTGATTCATAATTTATTTACATAGCCTTTTATAAGTAACTTTATCCTTCTGTAGCTGTATACTTATGGTTGTAGTGGATCTAGAACATATCGCAAGGGATACAGAGAGCATGGCTTTAATTTATGCTGTCCATATACCTTCTCTCTCTCTCTCTCTCTCTCTCTCTCTCTCTCTCTCTCTCGCACACGCACGCACACACACACACACACACACACACACACACCTAAGGAAACTTTAGCCTACCTATGCTCATTTATTGGAACATCGGAGGTAACTGGTATTTAGAAGAAACAGCGGAAACTCCAATAGTTTATTATAAATCTTTCCCATTCTGTAATATATCTAGGTACATTAGCGCATATTAAAGTAAATTCAGTTTATCAATGCAAAAAAGAATGCAAGCATTTTGATATCTCATCTCCATCACTTCTGAAATAAAATACACAATGCCTGTGTAAGTAATCGTGCTTTTGGCAGGAGCAACTTTGCAGTTAAGCCTTTGAGTTAGTGTGTGAGATCAAATCACAGGAGTACCATGCTGTTGTCCTTGAGTCAGAAAATTAGCGCTGGCCTGCTTGGACTATATGCATCCTTTCACAAATATAAATCTTTTTGGATGAATTTAAACCATTTTGCATAAGACGATTTGCACAATATTGAGTCTAATATTATTAAGGCTTAAGAAATTTGACTTTATAAGCACTACAAATACTAAAATATATTTGGTTTAGATGTACAGTATAGACAACTTTAGAATATTTCACTAAGTCAAAATGGATTAGGAATTTCCAAAAATAATAACTGAAACTAAAAATTACACCATGCCTGAAGAGTTTCTGGAGCTTCATTAAATAATAATGTTTTATTCCCAGACTTCTTTCACAATGCAGATAACAAATATAGTGTGCTGTTTTAAATGAAAATTCTTTCAGTTGTAACTAACTCCTGATGTAATGCACACATTGTTTCAAATTGGCCTTGTGCAAAGTATGACACAAATGTAAATTATTTTTTTAAGCTACAACAGCTTGTTTAAATCAGTATAATGCCAGTGAGCTCATGTACTCATTTGTTTCTTAAATTCAAACACCAGAAAGTTCTGCATTGTTCCTATCCACAATAAAATAAAGCTAGCATGATCCAGACAAAAACACTTTGATTCAAACCCTAGCAAACCTAAGAGCCAGTACAACTTAGAGGAAACCTAGACTAAACAACTTAATTAAGTACATGTCAAGTTGTCAGTACAAACTTCTTTTTGCTAATGCAAATGACCAGCTGCATTTACACTGTAAGTTCTTAAAGTGTTTTAAGTGTCTGGTTAATGGCTCTACCTGATCCTCACATGGTAAGATGTATTGTGCCCATGTTTGGATGGCTTTCAACTCCATTTGGGACAGATCCATCTGCCATCAGTGCATGCTATAAATCCCATCTGGTCCTTGTACACATGATTCCTCATCTGTGGCAGAACTCCTGGGGAGATATATATGGTTCATATGGAGGGTTATAAACCTCCTGGGGCATGGGACCCAGTATGGAAAACAACGTCATTTGGTTGTGACTGAATGCATGAGGCATTTGAAATAGTTTAACTTTCACATTTGTAACTGAAACTGACTTAGTGCACAGGATCACAAGAGGAGTATCCACCAAGTGGCCTAAGAAAAAGTTTTGAGCTAAATGTGTTTTCTTTTTTATTTCTGAATATTAAGACTGTGATAATGCCATGTTAAACCTTGTACTGTATCATTGATGAAGTATTAGCAGTCCTTCTGGAAAACCAAGCTCTGAAGCTTTTCTTCAGCCTGCCTTACATGTTTAGGGCTGGTTTAACTGGTATTCCTGGTTGTTTAAGCTGATGTATGAGCTTGGTCAAACTAGTAAGAGCATGGTTAAACTGTTGGACCGGTTTAGTGAAACTAAAACTCGTGGTAACAGTTGAAAGCATGGATAAACTGGTTTGGAAGTTGCACTTAACCAGTGAACCAGCTTTTTGAAGGTAGTCAAACAAGGTTGAACTGCTGAACCAATATTGTTAAACTGGTTGCCACAAAATGAGAGCTGAGATGGATGCAGATATGCGTATTAGGGTTTTAATAAAGTTTATATTTAAACCAACCCAAACCTGTGTTGATGTACAATAACAAGCAAGGGTTTTTGTTGTCAAGAGTCAAGAGACTAGAAGAGTAGTAAAAACAAAAGACCTGTAACATTTATGTACTGTATGTGAGAACTACTTTTCCGAGAAGTTTTTTTATAGGCTGAGTGCAAAGGACAGTAGGAGAGTGCCATGAGTCTTTCAGTAAACATGGTTGAATGCATATATGGTGTGTAGTGTAGACTCCACGTTTGCTGGAAGTCCAAGTCAAAGATACTGATTCCCTTTCAGAAATCACAACCTCACTCCACGCCTGAAGGACTTACTCAGAGTGCACTGTAACCACAACCCTTATGTAGCAATTGGTCCTGAACTATAGCAGTGATGTAAGAGGTAAGTACTGTATCATATGTGCACTATGATTTAATTTAGGCTGGTGGTTATTTTTATCGCCCTTGGAGTTATAATATTTGGACTATATTTGGGATAAGTTGTGAAAATTATGTAATTTGATGTAAGGGGTGAACATGTTCCTCTGCCTGACCCCTGCAAAGGGGTCACAATGCTTACTTGTTGAGCTCTCCCCCAACGCCGTAATGCCTGCAACGACTTTGAGGCGTATCTACAAACTTTTGAGTGTAACGCTGAGCAAAAAGGCTGACGGCAGCAAGACTGGAGTGTGATACTCGCACCACTATTAACAGGCAAGGGGAAAGGTGCAGCACACCTATTTTTCCCTCATGGAGCAAGAGGCCGACCAGTATGAACAACAACAGATTTTCACCACCACATCACAGGGGCTATTATAAAAACCCCACCCCAAGCTCAACAAGATCGCCTACACAGAATTGCCTGACGGTGGTTCCAGCGCGACAAACTCAACACATGCGAGATCACAGAAAGGCTGGCATGTTGCGCTCCCTTCCCTGGGAAGAGAGAAAGGCTGTCTGCATGCACGCTCTGACCTCGATGCGGAAGGCCACTGAAGCGCTGGAACGTGCCATGCCAATACTCTCTCTGCACCCAGAAAGACGGAGTATCCCCGACAAAAACCCTGACCTGTTTCACACCTGGGTCAGAGAAGAGAAAAACGGCATTCCTACACTTAAACATAAACCTCCCACAGATGGGTGCTTCTGGCGGCGAGTATTATGTAGTATGAAAATCTGGGTTCCTAATTTACATCTCCCTCTCTTGTTAGGCAGAGATTGTCCAGGACAAATCACAAAAGGAGAGGATGAAGATAAAAGAGGCCTCCAATAGAGTGCAGGCTACAATGAAAGGAATCCACAGCTACTCTTTACAACCGCAAAGGAAGGATGCACGGCTAAAGCACTGTTTAAACCAGGTGCGCGAATTAGAGGGCTAGTTTGAGGATGATGGGCAGCCAAGACCTGTAATATATTTTCTGGTGTGAGGAGGGCTTCTGTACTGCCACACAGAAAGGAAAGGTGAGCCTCGACACTGTGATCGAGTACGCACAGGAGATGCAGGTGAAAATCCAGCGCGTTCTCCCTATTGTGTGTCAGGCCAAAGAATCTACGACCAGTCGGCACAACCTTGGGAATTCATGAACCGTGACCGAATGCTTCTCTTATTGCCCAGGACGAACATCCAATTTATTTATAAATTCCTGGTCCCGTGGCAAGATCCCTTAACCATAGGATCAGTGAACTATAGACTGCAGCAGCTGGCTAAGCATAAAACCTCAGAACTATATGACATTCCTTTGCTAAAAAGATGGGTAGAACCAATACCATGTGTCTCTGCTCTGGTCACTTTAACTACGGAAAAACTGGGCTGCAAGCTGGTGCACCTAGAAGAGGAGTTGACCCTGACCCAGGTACAAAAGCTAAATTAACTAATCAATCAGTATCAGGATGTATTCTCCATAGAAACAGGACTCACACATTTGGTCCAGCATGACATCAAAACACTCCCCAGTGTGGTAATACCTCAACAACCATACAGAGGTCCGCGTTTACACAATCGACTGGTTCAGCCCGGTCGTGGTCGTACTCAAGCACGATTTTCCCCTCTATTTTTGTAATGACATCTGCCAGTTAAACCAAGGCTCTGTGTTCGATGCATACCTGCTACCACAAGTGGATGAACTCACAAGTGGATGAACTGGGCAAATCCTGATTTGTTTCCATGTTTGTTTCCAAGAATCCTTTACTTCGGGCTACAGGGAGCCCCAGCCACCTTTCAGTAGTTAATGGACATCATGTTCCATAACGCTTATGTTGCCGTATACTTAGATGACATAATCATCACCTCACAGCTGGAATGAGCACATACACAACCTTCAAGGGGTACCGGAGGAACTCAGAAAAGCCAACTTAATGGCAAACCCAAAAAAATGCCACTTACTGACGGAAGCGCAGTATCTGGGGTACCAAATTGTGCATTCTTAGGGCTAGCTGGCTATTATCGACACTTACAGTAGTAACTACTGTAACTCTTCCTCTCACTCAGCACCCCTCTCATATCTAATCCAAAAAGGTCAGCCTGAGAAGGAGAAATGAACAGTAGAAGTAGAATGTGGATTATAGCTGCTAAAAACCCACCTTAATAGTTCCCCCATCCTTTGCAACCCAGATTTCAAGCAACAATTCATTGTGCACAAAGATGCCTCAAAGATAGGGCTCTTGGCTGTCCTTAGGTCTACAACAAGTGAGTAGAAAATTCACCCCAGCAGAGCAGAAATATGCCGGTGTCACGCATGAATCTCTCGCTATCAAATGGACCATCAATGAACTGAGATTATATAATGGGGTGACATTCGATTCTTATTACAGATTATGCCCCCCTGCATTGAATGGAGATGGCAATAGACACTAACCCCTGCATCACATGCTGGTCACTACAGAATCACTCCGTTTAACACAGTCTGAGGGAGGACGTATAGTGAAAGCCGCCAGATCTGTGGCATGTGAATCTTTAAACTTTTTGATACCCTTCCATATCAAAGCAGTCTAGAATGCCTCAGCAGTGCCAGCAACCTGATCAACTCCATGCCATGCCACATTAATGCAGAAATTCATGCTAAAGGAGTCCTGACCAAGTGTTGAATGCATGTATGTGTTGTATAACCCATGGTAGAATAGTGTGTTCATTTTGCCTTGGACTTCCGACATCGCTTTGGCCTTTCCTTTGATAATCTGTTTGCCAATCATATGACCCTTGCCGGTGGTCCAATTTATCCTTTGAGATTCCTGTGTTATTGTAATAATAATAATAACCCCAGTTTTACCTGTATTTGCATCCTCCCATCTCTGTTCTTTAACCAAGTGCATTAACATAACATTCAGAATTTCTGTATTGTAAATCCATTTTTAACCGATCTTAGGAAATATCCTAATATTTTGAGATGCTGGATTTTTTATTTTAAAGAGGTATAAGCCATAATCTTTCAAATTAAGTGGGGAAATGAACACAGACATAGAGAGACAGATATTGAGGAAAAAGTGCTCTTTTATTTAAATAAAACAGTGAGGAGGGGAAAAGGGAGGGGAAGTGAGAGGCAGGGAGGAAGTTGCAGAGAGGGAAGTTCCTTTGCTTCTACGATAGACAGTGGATGTCCCGAACTGGGTGATGGTCTTGGCTGATGGAGGCTAAAGACAAGAAACCAGAGAAGGCGGTTGAAGCCTGGCACTGACCCTTCCTCTCCTCAGTGCCCCATGTAGGAGGGTGTCCAGCACGGTCAGAGATAGAACAGATGAAAATTCTGCCATGCGCCATACTGATGTGCAGCTGCCCCTCTATAAGCAGCTGATGATGGTGAAGAGGGATATGCTGCCAGCCCAGGCAAGTTGACGTGTCCTGCCCTTCTTAAAAGAGCCATGGAGCTGGCTGTGGTGCTGAGAAGTTTCCTTGACCTTGTTTTCTCAGTCAAGGGAGTCTTTTCTCAGGGAACAATGTCAACATGGTAAGAGCCCCTGGCTGTAGGCTGGATTGTATGTGGCTTGGCAACCCATTGACAGAGGGGCTTGAACCCGGATCCTCAGATCCCTTAACGAACAACCTGTTCTAATGATCTGGATGTAGTAAAGTAGGATGTATTGCAAAAGTTAAAAACTTGAGTTCGCCCTTGATTTCTTATACAAACTGGCTACTGAGGGGTCTCAGCATGTGATCTTTTATTAATTTCCAGTCCTCTCCTTCAGCACTTTTCAGCTTCAGCTCTGTAATTTTCATCTCTGCAGATTTTTACTTTCGTTCTGATTTAAAATTGCTCTATTTATATTTACATGTTTCTAGTACCCAAACATTTCTTTATAATAATAGTGGTTAGCTGCAGACACACTTCCTGACTTCCTGGTTCTAACCTCAGTTGTAAATAGCAAACAGCAGGACGTCTCTCTTCACATCTTTGTGTAAGTGTTTTACCTTTTATTTTATTTCCTTACGTCTTCTAATTCTATGCTTATATTTGACTTATTCTACTTAATCTAAGACTTCCTACAAAAATACGCTGCACTTAGGTTTATGTGATTTTAATTTATACTTGATTATTCCTCATTGTCAAACCTTCTTCRTCCAATTTCTTCTTCTGTTTTGCTATTTCAAACATTCATATACACAGCTAAGGTTTAATTATATATCCCGATTCCATATAATAATTTTGATTTTGTCTCGTTACATCTTTTTATTATTTACTTTCCATTTACATAACCTGGTTATTTTTATGATTACTTTGCTATTATTTTTATAATTCCATTACTCATGTTATATTTATATAATTTTGTTATTTTTATTATTATTTACACACATATTTGTATAATATATACTTTCTATGTGTTATCAAGAAGTTTAAATCTTGTGTAAACCTCAATGTACACATTTAAGCTCATTGTTCGTCCACATACAGTATCAGCACTTGTGGTTTTCCCCAACGTCATTTTTCAGAGAAGTGTTTTGTTATATCAGTTCTTCGTATTTCACCTGCTTACACATACTTTTCAAAAGGTCACTCAAGGTAACTTGAATGATTTTGAGATTTTCTTGATACTGAGAATTGTACTATATACTCTATACTTGAAAACACCTGTTGGCTTTGTGCCAGGAAACACTCTACTGGTTTATCAGATCTGTCCTAAGAAACATCCACATGCATGTACAACTGCAAATTTGCAACTTTGCTGTCTTTTTTTTACCTTCATATGCATGACCCCTACAGCAACTCTCAACAAAATTTCTCTCAGATTAAACCCATACATTTATAATACATTTATATGACATAAAACACTTAGCAAATTAGTTCAAGCTTTGAAACCTTGTTTAGATCCCTGGGGTTGTTAGAGAGCCTGTCAAGTTTGGACACTATGACCAGGGGCTACTCTATGATGCCATCATGCAACATTTTAGCGACCTCGGTTTTGAAGGCATGGTGGGGGCTTCCAGAACTCTATAGTGGGGCTGATCAACAATTACAAATGACTAGGTCTTGACCACCGGATGAGTTAGTCCTGGTTCAGTGGAAAACACATCCTGGAACTGAACGACCAGCTCGTCCGGGTTCTGGCCTTGACTGATGGTGACAGCTGTTCTCTGTCAGGACTTGGCTGCAGTCACTCAATAGTTCAGGACTGGAATTTCCTACAAGTCTAACTGAGCCTCCAATAACTACCTGGACTCCATATCAATTAACATCTGTTAACAACTGTTATACTGAACTGCCTGCCACCTAACACACAGTATGAATGCAGATCAATTCCTGCTTTCTGTTTCCCCCAGAGTCGCCCTTGGCTTGCTCATCAGGGACTTTATGACCATTTTGACTCATACACATTCACATTCCATACAAACTCAAATAATTATTTCGATTATGTAAAGCTCCTTTGTGACAATTGTTAAAAGCGCTATACAAATAAAATTGAAATTGAAAGTTTAGCTCTTGATTCTGGGATGGGGTGAGCTCTTCTCCTTGTTGGACCAGTTTGTGACCCAATGTCTCAGAAGAGAGAGAGAGAGGCAAGAGCTGAAACATGAGATCTGTTAAGAAACATGAGAGCCACCTGGAAGTAAAGTCGAGCATTGAAATCCTCTTCACAGTTTGTCCACTCACAGCAGCAGATAAGCACCAAACTTGTTATTTCAGGTTTTCCCTCTCCTACTAGTTGATGTTGAACTTCTAACTTCTAACTAAATTACCTGCCACTACTAGTGATAGGCTTAAAATAACCATAAAGGTATCCTAACACCTATAAACCAAATGATTTGTGATCTGGAAGTAGTAAATATAATACATGAGTTAGCCCTTGATTTCTAAGACAACTCAACAAAGTGTCCCCTAGGAAGTTCAAGAACCAACTACCAAGGTGTCTCAGCATGTGTCAGCATTTTTTTGTGCTCTACACCAGCGAAGGACTCATTTCATGTCTCCTCTCTCAGCTCTTTAACAGTTTTCATCACTGCAGATTTTGCAATTATAATTTAGCTTCACTTTTATTATCATTTAAAAATGTATAAAGCTTTTTGTTGCACACATATTTCTTTCTATTAAGTGGTGCTTTGCTGTCCTTACATGGCAGGACATCTCTCTGTACGTCCCTATTCACCGCTTTTTACCTTTGATTTTATTCCCTTCCTTGTTCTCATTTTAGGCACTACTTCATGCAAACATAAGCTGCACTTAGGTTCTTGTGATTTTAATTCCTGCTTGATTATATCCCACTGTCAAACATTCTGTGTCCAATTTATTTTTCATCTGTTTTGCTATTTCAAACATTCATGTACACAGCTAATTATCAATTATGTATATATCCTGATTCCATATAACAATTCTGACTGTGTTCTGTTACATCATTTTATTATTTACTTCATTACTATCTATTTATTTTTATTTTACTTACATTATTTACATTATAATTGCAATAACTTACAGTACATATTTGTATTGTATATACAGTATAATTTCCATCTGTATCCAGGAGTTTAAATCGTGTCGTATTTTACACATTCAAGCTCATTGTTCATCCGCATACCATCACTTCATGGTGATTCCCCACAACGTCATTTTTCAGAGAATTGTTCTGTTGCATCTATTCTTCATATTTCACCTGCTTATACATAATTTTCAAATAGTCACTCAAAGTTGCTTTGTGCCAGGAAACACACTGCTGGCCTAGCAGACCTGTACCAGGGAAAATCACATGAATGTACAACTGCAAATTTACAACTTTGCTTTTCTTTGTTTTACCTTCATACTTTGATGCTTGGGTGGAGGGAGCTCCTCTATATGTTGGACTAGTTTGCAACCCTGCGGAGGGGCACAGAGAGAGAAATGTAAGGGCTGAAACAGCTGGCAATGGTTCTATCCACCTTTAAAAAAAAAAAAAAAAGATTAATATGGTAAAGCTCAGTGATTTTTCTCTTGATCCAGTCTGTAATTCACTGGTCCCACCCAGTCTACTATGGTGTAGAGACCTTGACATCCGGCCAGGAATTTACTGTTGGTGCGGGCCAGTTATAATCCTTGAGCTGCTTGGATTGGGCTTTTTCCATGTGCCCATGCACTATAGGGAGTACAATACATGGCTGATCTTCACCTGAATCTCCTGCACATACTTTGACGTAAAAATGCTTGTGCTTTATTATTGGTGCAGTTTGTGTTTTTATATAAACTTTAGAGTATTTTTAGCTGAAAAACAGGTAAAGGTGCCCTTTCCAGCAGGAAGTTTTGGTTGTCATAACATTGTAGTGTCACACATTCACGGTGTCCATCAASAAACTCAATTTCCCAGACTGCTATTCAGTCTACAAACATGGCATGACTACAACTCCCAACAAAACACTTTTCTCCGTTTTCCTGATTAGTGACGATGTTCAGTAAGACAGCACCTACAGTAATTAAAAAGGACTCGGAATGTTCAGTGTGAAATATTTCAGGTCTAGTCTGACATTACCAAGCCGTAGTGTGCCTGTGACATTTTGATTTTGACTCTGCTTGTTTTTGACTTTGATTATTGGTTTTGCCTTTGGCCAACTCTTGCGTGTTTTTGACCTCTATTCCGCTTCATGTTTTGAATTATCTGTTACTATTAAATAAACCAATCTTTTGATCTGCACTTGCATTTGTTTACCTCCATTACTATTGTGACAGAATACTTCGCCTCTATCATGAATGCAGCAGAAGTAACCTCTCAGCGTTTTGAGGAGATAAGTTATAGATAAGATAAATTCCTGTGTAGAAGTTCTCGTTCAATCTCTGTTTTCCTTTGTGACTGTTGGAAGGACCCACATGAATGTATTTGATATACTTACACATTTCCAAACCTGATGAATATTCTTGGAGATAGACCTGAGATGCCTCCTGTGGCCTTCTTCTCCAAGAAACTCACTACATCTGAACAAAATTATGATGTGGGCAACAGAGAACTACTAGCAGTGAAACTGGTCCTAGAGGAGTGGTGACACTGGCTTGAAGGAGCACTCATCCCTCCATGATACTGACTGGTCACAAGAATCTGGAATATCTTAAAACACCCAAGAGACTCAATCCACGTCAGGCTTCTGGGCATTGTTTTTTTTTTACTTGATTTAACTTCACTCTCATACAGACCAGGATCTAAGAACACCAAAGCTGATTCTTTGGAACCTATCAATCCAATAGCCAGGAAAGCATTCTGCGTTCCATATGTCTCCTCCATGCAATCACATGGAACATATATCAGGAAATTAGAGAGACACAGTGGCATTCAACAAATTTTTAAGTCCCGTCCAGTACTACTTTCGCCCCTGCTCACCWTAGGGGAAAACTGATAACGTGAATGCATACTACACCAGCCACAGGACATTGGGGTGTACAAAGAACTTTTTAATAAAAAAAACTGTATTGGTGGCCAAATATGATTACAGACATCAACAAATACATATCCTCCTGTACAATAAGCCAAGGTTCCATGGACACTTCCGGCCGGTAAGCTCATGCCACTGCCCACATCGGAACGTCCTTGGTCACATTTGGCGATTGATTTCATCAAAAACCTTCCTGAATCCCAAGGAAAGACCACTATATTAGTAATCATGGACCATTTTTCAATCATTTCAAATCATTGCGTCTTGGCTCACTGTCATGGTCACCAACTGCATTCGAGATAGCAGAGCTCTTGTTTAAACATGTATTTAGATACTTTGAAACTCCTGGGGACAAGTGACAGAGGGACCCAATTCACCTCAAGAGTCTGGTTCCAGCATAGTGAGAAAGTGTGGGAGAGAACACACAGACAGCTGGAACAAGTGGCATGATGAAACAATTGTTTTGAGGAGTGAAACCCAAATATCAACCTGGAGATCGAGTCTGGCTCTCCACACAGGTCCTAAAGAATGAACCAGGCTGTAAGAAGCTCAATGCCAGGTATATTGTACCATATCAAATCATTAGACAAGTTAATGAAGTAATACAGTATATAAGCTAGAGCTTTCTATTCACTGCAGAATTGCACCGTCGTACCATGTGTCCCGTTTAAAACCTGTAATTGCTGGGCCCTTGGTCACGGACAATCCATTCAAACCATATTGGTACACCGGCTGAACCAATCCTCACTGATGGTCAACCAGCATACCAGATCAAGAACATTTTGAATACTAGACATACTAGGACATAGGACATACTGGGACCTACCACAGCTATTTTGGCAATTCCCTTTCCTTCAGAAGGCTATTTGGTGACGTAGCTTCCTGTTTTTCGTATTGCTCCCGCGAAAGTTCGTCGTCTGTTTGGAACAGCGTTTAGATTATATTTTGTTTAGTTTTTTTATAATTATATATTTTTCCCGTTTCTACGCTTTAATACTACTGGACTTTATCCGATTTTTTTTTTTTTTGCGC
>QMIH01000144.1:0-35223 GCA_003987875.1 Clarias batrachus
CTGAGACACAGCTTCAGGCCCAGAGAAGCGACGCCATCTTTTCATTTGACACATAAACACCTGGCTGAATCCCAAACGCCTCCGGATTGGACAGTAGTGCACTCAGCAGGTTGCACAAGGCGTTATTACTACTTCACACCCCGCGTTAGTGCATTTCCATGCGGATTCGGGAATCACAGTGTACAAGCTAGCTCATTAGCCCTTAGCATTTCAGCTACATTAGCACAGCTTCGTTGCAGCCCAGTTCACCGCCAAGCTGTGCTCTGACAAGAAATATGACAACGAAAAAAAACCCATCCAACATCATCGACAGACTCGAGTGACTCTAAACTCGTTTTTACCTCGGATTGTAGGGTGTTTGTTCTCTTTTCTTCAACTGCCGAATCGTTTCAATGCTCCACCGGAAACGGACGAAACCAATCCAAAACTGCCATTGACGTCAATTCGCCTCTTTGACACGGAAGCCGTAACCAATGGCAACCTTAAAGTCACAGGCGAGAATTATGCAAGTCTCACACACACACACACACACACAAAGATCTCTTTCTGTCACAGGATAAAATATCACGTTAAAGTAGCATAATATTACACAAACTGCAAAAATCACATTTCCTTCGTACATCAAAATGAGAGAAAATGAGTCCCCTCTTTCTTTTCTGAGTGTTTTTAAAGAAGTGCCTTGTGTACCTTAGTGCTTATTAAGATTTGGAAACACTTAGTATCCTGCAGAGCATTAATGGCGGCACGTTGGCTTAGTCTTGGCTTACTATCCAGGGTCCAGGTTCGAGTCCCGCCTGAGGTCTGTGAGCATGGAGTCTACATGTTCTCCCCGTGCTTGGTGGGTTTCCTCAGGGTGCTCCGGTTTCCTCTGGCAGGTTTATGTGTCCATCCTGGAACACTGGGCACTGCATACTCCCCATCCACACTATATGGACAAAAGTATTTATCCAAACCTGTAATGACATTGTATCCTAATACATGCACTTCAATATGGAGTCGGTCCCACTTTTGCAGCTATAACAGCTTCCACTCTTCCTGGAAGGCTGTCCACAAGATTTGTCCACAAGCGTGTTTCTGTGGGTATTTGTGTCCATTCATTCTGTAGAGCATTTATGAGGTCAGGCACTGATGTTGGACGAGAAGGCCTCGCTCGCAATCTCCGTTCCAGTTCATCCCAAAGATGCCTGATAGGGTTGAGGTCAAGGCTCTGTGTTTGGGCCAGTCAAGTTCTTCTACACAGAACTCATCATACCAGGTCCTTATGTTCCTTGCTTTGTGCACTGGACTTGTTGGAATAGAAAAGGGCCTTCCTTTTGTTAACTGTTGCCACAAAGTTGGAAGCATAGCATTGTCTGAGATGTCTTTCACATACCACGGGCAATTTGGGAATGCTAATTAGCCTTCATGTCTTTGGGGTGTGGGAGGAAACGGGAGTACCCAAAGAAACCTCACCAAGCACAGGGAGAAAATAGCAAACTCCACGCACACCCTGGAGAGGTAAGCYGGMAGTGCCAATTTTGGGACTGAACAAAATTCCAAAAGGCAAAGAAACACAGGAACAGTCAATCCACAGATTATAAAACCTGCAGTACGGTAACTGAAAAGGTATAGAAAAATCAGCCTTAACATTAACACCACTGGTGAATTAAATAACAGTTATTATCAATTATATACCAATGCTGACAGGATCATGGACACTCAAGGTTTATTTATACATGTGGGGATCAAAGGCTAGCCTGTCTGGTCTGATCCCACACACAACCTCTGTGGCCTGGAAGGCAAAGAGCCCAAGGCCCCCAACCCAGATCCCATTCCGATTGAGAACCCATGGAGCAATCCATGGAGGCCCCACCCTGTAACCCRCAGCACACAAAGGATTCATTGCCAATGTCCTGGTGACAGTCACCAGTCCATAGAGGTTGCTACAGTAGATGACGTAACATGCTAATTTGTATACTGTTTGCGTCATTGCGCAGTATTTGCATAGCAACTAGCAGTAGAATGAGAAGGTGGTGTGCACGGATGTATAATGGCAGAAACCAACAACAGATTTCGTTCTCCCTCCCGACTCCTTTTCACATTTTGGAGAAGGTAATTAGCTTCAACTGATTGAATTTACAAGTCATTGTAAGTTCACAAGGGGTGATCCTTTTCCAAATCAGTCATTCTATTTTTTTCACTTGGATGTTAAAGGTCTCACCGAGTAAATACATCTGGAGAAAACAATAACTGTGTCTGTCTTCATTTCAGACTACAAAGCAACAAAATGTGATTCGGCATATCGGCAAACCCAACATTTTTTCTCAAATGCTTTTGATTCCTTTGAGGCGCCACCTCACCAGTAGTCTGTCCTCTTGCTTTAACATGAGTTCTTTTATAGATTGTCTCTCACTGATGCTGACACTTATGGTAATACGCCAGCTTTGTGTAAAAAATAAATAAATATAAAAACTCCCTGCATATTCCGTCAAGAATAAATGGAGCATGAAGAACATTCAAATCAGCCGACTTGACTGCAGTTGTTGATTTTGCCAGAGCTCCTGTAACCGCCAGTAACTTACTCACCGGTTGAATGCCAGATCAGATTAGAGGAGGAAGATATCAAGATATTAGTTCAGCTTTCACCATATACAGTCTTCCTAAAACATTAGGAGTCGATTTCCATTCTCATATTCCTGGCCTCACTAGTCACCACTCCCAGGCCCATGGAGGAAAATCTTCTCAGTACATGAGCAAGCGTGGCCAAGTGGCTGGAGCTAAGCACAGGTCTCTTTGGATGAATGATTTTAAACTCCACTTCTGCCAGTCAGGCTTTTGCTCTGAGTGCTCCCTGGTTATGGTTTGGCTTTGGTTGTTGGCTCTTCGCAAAGCCTTTAAATGGTGAGTTTCTCTGTTATTATGCACTTTGACAGGCTGTGGAAGCTGTGGAGTTCACTTTTTGCCCTTCAACAGTCCAGTCCTGTCTGACTTCATTCGAAATCACAAGTAAAAATGCACCGTTTCAATGCTTTTTACACTGCAGCTTCATGGACTGGAATTACTGTTGCGTTAAAATAAATAAATAAATAAAGCCACAATTTTCAGGACATATTATGTAATTACCAACAACTTGAGTGAAATGTAGAATCTTTAAAATTTTTCTATAAATGTCAAAGTGTTTGGTTTGATCCTGTCTTACGAGGTGTGTTCAAGTCAAACCAGGACTTGTGATGAAATTTCTGGCAAAGTGTAAAACTGACATTTACAGAAGACTTCAGTCATGGCATGGCAATGAGACTCTTACAGAAGAGATGCATCCATTCACCAAAACCACTTTCACATTACAGGAACTCGGCTGATAGTTATTGCCACATCCCCGTACAGTCCTGACCTCGCCCCACATGCCCCATATGCCTTTTCCGCGTGCAAAGGACTTCCTGGGAGGCTAGCGTTTCAACCATGAAGCAGGCAGTCCGATCATGGCTCTGGCGTACTGGGAAAACTTTCTACCTTGATCCCAGGTCCAATCCCTAGTGAGACACTGGGATAAGTGCATTAGTGTAGMTGGGGATTATATAGAGAAATAAGGGGAATTTTCACTCCAAACTGTGTTATGCTTTTCTGCACAATCAAAAATCCCAGGTTGACTTGAACACCCTATTTTAAGGAAAGTGCGCACTTGAGTCTAATTTGAACAAAACCTTTAGTAATCTATGAGATTAGATCTGAGGACAATCGGAGATTTTGCATATTATAGATTTTATGGAATTGTAAATATTATAGATTTGCTCAAATTTAAATAATGCAGAATCTTGAACATTATAAGAAACAACATTTACATATAGGATTCATATAAGCTTGAATGAAGCAAGTTTTTAACGTTTGCAAACTTCTTTTGGTTTCTGTGGCTTCCACTGGCTTTAAGCAAAAAAAAAAAGAAAAGAAAAGAAAATTATACAATACGATAATTATGGGACAATAATAATAATAATAATAATAATAATTATTATTATTATTATTATTATTATTACTCACTCACTCACTCACTCACTCACTCACTCACTCATCTTCTATACCGCTTTATTCTATATTCAGGGTCACTGGGGGCCTGGAGCCTATCCCAGGAGGCTTAGGGCACAAGGCAGGGTACACACTGGACAAGGTGCCAATCCATCGTAGGGATTATTATTATTATTATTATTATTATTATTATTACCTATACACAGGCTTTCCAACTAGAAACGTAAACAACGTAACAGGTTTAATAAAAAGAAATACATGTATACATATATATATAGGATCTAATATGTCATTAGTATCTTCTTCCTATACTCACAGAAGGCGTACAGTATTGAAATACTCATGTTCAAGAGTCAAAAGTTAAAGGTACACTTCAGCATTTTTTTTTCTGAGAGTGTGAAGAATAAAGTCAAGAGTAACTCTTGGCCGCCCCCTAGTGGCCATGAACCCTTATTGAATGAGTATTTAGTACCAAAAACTGTGCATACAACTGGATTTTAACTCTAAACACCAAACAGTATGTTTCTTCTCTAACAAGCTTGTTTATTCAGAGCATTATTAGTGAGGTCAGAAACTGAGGACAGGTGAGGAGGCCCGGGATGCTGTTGGCTTTTCAGTTCATTTCATACTGGAACAGATTTCATCTATTCATACAGTAAAGGGAAAAAGTGTAATGTACAAATGCATTCTATACAATTGGGTGCTTCCAACTTTGTGGCAGCAGCTTGTGAAAAAGCTCACATGTTGTTGGACTTTTGGTCGCTTCTGTCTTCAGCGGACCATTTGAACTTGTAGTGCATCCAGTTGCTGGAGTTGGATGTTTGGGTAGAATATATGGGTGAGATTTTATGATGATGATGATTATTATTATTATTATTATTATTATTACTTAAAAAAAATACTTCTCAGTATACAATTACACTTTGCACATTCTGTGTAATATATGTGTATATTGTATATTTCATTCCAACATTTTACATTCAATTTTATTTTATTGGAATTTTTATTTTCAGTATAATTCTATTTTTCTAGTGCAATTTTCCTGTTATTGTAATGAAATATTTCTATTCTATTCTATCTTCCACTTTAAGTCACGAACAGTTGTATAAGCATTTCACTGCACCCCCAGGATCCGGGTTCGATTCCCGCTTTGTCGTCTGTGTGCATGGAGTTTGCATGTTCTCCCTGTCCTTTTTGGGTTTCCTCCAGGTACTCCGGTTTCCTTCCACGCACGTACTCTGGTTTTGTTCCATAAATGGGTGTGTATTGTGTGCATGTGTGGCCTTTGATGTATTGACACCCCGGCCAGGGTGTACTCCGCCTCATGCTCATAATCTCCTGGGATAGGCTCCATGCCCCTCTGTACACTTTCTCACAGAGAAAGGTGTCTGCTTAAGGGGAATTGAGTAATGAGTATTAAGTAATTCTTTTATGAATGAATCCTTTACTTTTCAGGCAGTACAGCGACTTATTGGTTAGCATTGTTACCTTGCACCTCCAGGGTCCGGGTTCGATTTCCATCTCGGGTCTGATTTCATGGAGTTTGCATGTTCTTCTCGTGCTCGGTGGAATTCCTCCATCCTTATACAGCGAGTGTGAGTATGTATATGTGAGTATGTTCATGTTTAATCCTACACAGCTCCAAAATACATGCATTAGGCTAATTAGTGTCCCAAATTCCCTGTAGTGTGTGAATACGTGTGTATGTATGTGTGTGTATGTGTGAGATAGATTGAGAATTGAAGGCATTGGGAAAGGATAATGTATTAAGTAATGATTTTATAAATTAAACTTTTGATTTTGATTTAAATCAGTGTTTTTTTTTTTTTTTCCTTCACTGTCTGCTCAAACTAGCCCAAGTGGTGGCGATAATGAGTCCACATACTGATTCACCAACCTCCGGAAAACACCAAAGAACAAGAACGAGTTTTCCCTTTTATTTATTTATTTTTATTTTAGCTATCAGAATTCTCCAGTGTTAATTGAATTAATGGTTCAATTTGATTCAAATGGCACGTCTACGAGCAGTGTGAGTCAGAATGCCTGTCCCGGGACTTGACGGTAGCAGCAGTTGGTGAGTAATGAAGGGCTTTAACACAATACGCGCCTACAGACTTCCTCAGTGTTTCTGCTGCATGTACTCTACCGTACAGACTGCTGGGGAACGGTTAGCACTGACGTCATTGGCTCCAAAATATTTGAATAAAAAAAAAAAACGGTTAATGTCTATTTAAACCTTCTGTTTGATCTTTTTGAACCCAATTCAAACAGCTACATGAACAGAACTCGCACCGTTTAAACGCAACCCGTTATAACTGATCATCACACAGTTCTGCTGAGTCTTTCCAGGGGAAATAACTAATGTCTTGCTTTAAAGAGCTCGCCAGATGACGTCACACACTAATTTGTTCGTTGTATTTCGTCTAATTTGCATGGATTTGCGTACGCATCCTTTCTTCACGGCAATTTGCTTATCAAGAGCAGTTGCAGCACTGTCTCCTCACACCACCAGGATTCAGGTTCGATTCCCACCTCAGGGTCTCGATGTTCCATCTGGGGACTCCAGGTTAATCCCGCAGTCCAAAGCCATACAGATTGGCATTCTAATCGGCGTTCCCAAATGAAAAGTGTGTAAATGAGTGTGTGTGTGTGTGTGTGTGTACTTTATGTGGCACAGGGTGTACCCCGCCTAAGTGTCCTGGGATAGGCTCCAGGCCCCCCACGACCCTGTGCACAGGATAAAAGCGGGATAGATAATGAGTGAGGTAGTGAGGGAGGGAGGGAGGGAGGGAGGGCGAGCAGTAACATGAAGAAGGAGAATGGTAAGGAAACAGGACATAACAGACTAAAATTTTCTTTCTTGTAGAAAGTAGAGATCATGTTTGGGTCAAAACGCCCCAATCGAAAAACATTATATATTCCTGAAAAACACAGCGAACATGGTGATCAAACCAGGCCATTTGAAAGTTCACGGTTTGACTGCAGTGGGCACCGAGCCATCTCGCCCGGACRCATTCACCCACATATGACCGCCTTCTTTAAAACGTTTACTCTTTTTGTCGTACTATGCTAAAAAAAATCAGAAATTTTATCACAAGTCCCACTTTGACTCGAACGCCCCAAGTATTTTCTCATGACTGTGCTTTCTTTGGGGGAAAAAAAACCCCCTCCAAAGATATAATCATATGTTGTGATGCCATTTGTTTTATGGATTTCGCAAAGATGCCTCTTCCACATTCTCAGGGAACATTTTGCTAGGAATGATAGAATCCATGTCCCTTTGATTAGGAACATTTGTACATACTGTACACAAACAATCTCACTACTACTAACTGCATCTGCTACTACAACGCACATTCTGCACACCATGGAACTGTGACCGTTGCACATTATTCTGCACATTGTCTAGCTCATGACTGGACATGGTTTCTGTATCCCAACTCCATTTCATTTCTATTTTATTTGATTATTTGTAAATAATGTAAAAAAAAATTTACAGCTAAAAGTTTTTCTAGATTTGTAAAAAAAATCTTATTTTATACGATACATTCTTCTTTGAAAACTTTTTTTTTTCACAGCACTGAATTTAACCTTATCTTATGCATTTATTTACTCAACCAATCATGTGGCAGCAGCCCGGTGCAAATACAGGTCAAGAGCTTTTGTTAGTGTTCAGGGTAAATGTTAAAATATAAAAGGAAATGTTTGAGACTTGATGGCATGATGGATATGAGTGTTTGTGAAATCTCTGATCTTCTGATTTTCACAGACACCAGTCTGCAGAGTTTACATAAAAAGGTGCGAAAACACCCCCTGGATAAGATAAGAGAGGTCTGAGGAAAAAGGTCTAGACTGGGTCAAGCTGTGACGAAGGATCTGGAACCTCATAAGCACACTTTACAACATCGATGAGGTAAACAGCATCTCAGAACGCACATCACATGACATCACATGACATCACATGACATCTTTTATTTATTTATTTTTTGTATCACATTTTCACAAAAAAAGGTAAAACGTTTCTGATGATTAACAATCAGACATCATGGTCACCTGTTTTTTTGTTTTTTTTTTTAGCAAGGATGTGTAGACTTTGTATATATAGTGCTGTGAAAAAGTATTTGCCCCCTTCCTGAATTGTTATGTCTTTGCATTAAATGATTGAGATCACCAAAAAAAAAAATGTTTTTACACAAAGATAGCCCAAGTAAATACAAAATGCAGTTTTTACATAAGCATTTAATTTATTTATTATTAAGATAATCTGTCCAAATCAGCCTGGCCCTATGTGAAAAAAGTAAACAACTGCAATCAAGCCTTAACTGCGATAACTGCCGACGAGTCTTTCACATCACTGTGGAGGAATTTTGGCCCGCTCTTCTTTACAGAATCGTTTTAATTCAGCCTCATTGGAAGGTTTAACCTGTTTAAGGCCTGCCGCAGTATCTAAATCAGATTTAAGTCCAGACTTTGGGTTAAAAAAAGATCCAGTCTTGCTTGAATTTTATCTGAGGTCTTGAGGAATAGTTCTCCAGGCTTCCTGAAAGTCTTTTTTTGTCTCTCATTTTCAGTACAGTCCCCGTACCAGACAGTCTCAGTGGAATGTTTTTTTTTTTTTTTTTTTKTTAAGCCACACAGTAACCTATGAATCATTTAAAAAGTAAAAAAAAAGTACAAAAAAAGTACATTTAATTACATTTTATGTGGAGAAATGATGGGTGACTTGAGACGTTTGCACAGTCCCATATACTGTAAATAGAGCATCTTTTTAAAAGATTTAGCATTTGGGACTAAGAGAAACCTCAGGCCATGGTTAGTCATCACCTGGTGTTCCTGTGCTGTTTGTCAGGTTTAAAAACACCTACGTGTTTGGTGTTAGGAGGTTCTAGTTCCAGACGTGTGATGGGAATTAATATCCTATCAAAGAAATAATTCATCAAGTTCCATCTGCTTGTGTGCTTCGTGTGACCTGTGACTGAACACAATGGAAAACGGGTTCACTGTTTACATTAGATCTAGTGAAAGTGGAGAAAGATATCAGCGACGAGGTCTTGGTGCCGCGTTACAATCAGTCAGTCATAATCGTGGCTCTCGAACCGAGGGCAGGTTTGGGTTTCCGTGCCCTTCAAGAGGAGACAGGTGGCATACGAGGACCTCAAACTGTTCAGAAAGTGTATTTACTGCACATACAGTATCGAACCTCTGCAAGGCTGCGTTTACATACATATGATCGCGTTCCTTTTAAAAAAAAAAGGCTTTAAAAAGTCAGTGTAAATTATTTCTTCAAATATTTGAAGGATATTCAGGAGGGATCTGCTGAGCGAAAGATGTGTAAATGCTTACATGATTTCGAAGTGAAGTGAAGCGTTTATTTCTGATTCATTCCTGGAAAGATTACAAACTCCAGCGTGAGGTATACTGTACATGCAGACGGGAAACGGCTCTACACTTAATCAAATGACTTTCTCAAGTTTGCTTAAGGCGATTGCGACTTCTCCTTCTCCGATCACCTTCTCCTGTTCCCGAATTAGCAAGTGTGTTGTGCTGACTTTTGAAATCGCCTTAAGAATTCATGAGGTGCACCTCGCAAGACCCAAGTAGGGTCCATTGTGTGGGCCTGAAACCGTATCAGTTGACTTGAGGACATTCTCCCTCGAGGAAATGAATTCGGTGCCGAGTTACACTCGTCTTGTGTCTCGTGGCGCTCGTGACGGAAAGTGTATAGGCAAGAAATTGCTAAAATATTTATTTCTTCTTCTTCTTTTTTCGGTGAATCTATTCGATCGCCTCGCCCCAGTTTCTAGCGGACTTTGCTTTGCTGAGATTAGATCGGAATGAACAATTAGAATCGTTAATGAAACGGGTGCTCTTGCCTCTTTCGGACAGGATCAGGACATCCTCGCCGGTACTGGAGCGCCGCAGGGTCTGAGCGCTGGAGGTGGAAGATGTTTGCTCGCTTGCGTTCAGATGATCGAAAGACTTCTTTCTCGATGATACAGATTCCTTAAGATTCTTTTTAATGGAAGGAAAGAAATAAAGGCAGGTAAGACTAAATCTAGTTCATCATGTCCTTGTATTTTTGGATGGTATTCAGATAGTCTTTGACAGCTCAGGTTTTCAGAAAGGCGTTTTTATTTTTATGTTTTGCTTTTGTGAGAGAGGCTATTGATGGGCCGATTCAGTTCTGCATGTGTATTCGTGTGTTTCAGGAGAGGGGATGCGTAGCTGGAGGTGTTATTTCTCGAGACTCATGCGTCTCTCGGTGCGCTGGGTTCGCCTGTGTCCACATCGGGGACAAGGCAATCGGCCCGGCCCGCTCCGGCAGTCCTGGAGCTACGGAAGAGTCGTCTTCAACTCGCTTTACTTCAACATCCTGACCAACTGGGACACGGTGCTTGACTCGATCTTTGAGCCGATCTACTGGCTGGTGGACAACCTGACCCGCTGGTTTGGGGTGGTGAGTTTCAGCTTCGATTATTCCATAATGAATAATCGGTTATTCGATTCAATTGTAAACGGTCACGAAGCAGCTTTACAGGAATAACAATAAATAAAGGTCTACATTTAAAAATGTATYGGTAATAAAGGTGATGGGGACAAGAAGAAAACTGCACGTGAGGTCTCTGTGTTCATTGTTCACGGAGGAGACTTGGGTATAAAACTGTCCGTGGCAGTTTCTTTCCTAAAGCTATTTAAACGATCGCAGTCACAAACCTTTACAGAATAACCATTTGTATGTCGATGCAATCCAAGCCGTCCTCATGAATATTCAGCGGATCCGTCCTCAGTTGTCCTCAGGCTGTGTTCTGCAGCAGTGTGATTTCTGAACTACGACCAGAAGCCGGGCATCAGGATGAATCAGGCAGCTCCAGAGGTCAGGAGAGGTCAGGATCAGAGATAGAGAGTTAGACAGATGTGTAATAGATGTCATGTTAATCGGCAGGACTCTGTATATATATCACTTATCATTACCATTATTCTCATTTGTGCTCCACCCATGGGCTTTAAGTATTATTTTCTTTGTATGTAGTAGTTTAAAATCAATATCTGTTTCTCTTTGTTCTTTAGTTGTTAATGGATTTTTCCTTTTACAAGCATTGATATCGATTCAAAATTACGCCACCTGCAGTGATGTCCAGTATGTCTTATAGAATATTATTAGCCTCATCTTGAATCTAACAGCAATTTTAATGACACTAGGAATGTTACTGTACATAATTTTGTGGTTTGGGTTTCTATTAGAGATCAGTTGCTCTGTGTTGAAGTGATAGAAACTAATGTTATAAGGAACAGGCTGCAATTAAATTACTTATTAAAATTTGTAATATTGAATCAGAATATTTATAAAATCAGCAACSAAATATCGGGTACACCCTGGACGGGGTGCCAATCCATTGCAGGGCACACACACACATACACACACACACACATGCACACACTCACCTTCACACACTACGGGCGAATTGGGGACGTCAGTTAGCCTAAACTGCATGTTTGTGGATTGTGGGAGGAAACCGGAATACTCGGGGGAAACCCACCAAGCACGGGGAGAACACGCAAGCTCCATGCACACAGACCCCGAGGTGGGAATCGAACCCAGACCCTGTAGGTGCCAGGCGACAGTGCTAACCACTACGCCACTGTGCCGCCTGTATAGTTTACAAAATGTCCTAAATAGTAAWCTAACTTAACTTAATAGCGTGGTCTGGATATCCATAGAGAATCATATAACAATTAAAAAAAAAAAAAGAGTTGTCATACAACAATGTTACTGTAAGCCAAAGGACACAYTGTGTTTAATTTCCTTTTTACGTTTAATCCTGTTCAGAGCGGGACCAGCTGGTTGAATCCGTACCCGAATGTTGTGTCTCGGGTACCTGCACCAATAAAATCCACACCGAGTGGCAATTCAAATATGAGAAAAATATCAAAGGAAATCCGGCCATGGTGTGTAATGGTTTCTTGTGCTTCCTTTCCGAAGGTGTTTGTGTCCCTGGTGATCGCCCTGACCAGTTCTGTAGTGGTGATCGTCTACCTCTGCGTCCTGCCGCTGATCGTGCGCACGTACCCGGCACACTGGATCCTCTGGCACCTCGGCTACGGCCACTGGAATCTCGTGAATATCGTGTTTCACTACTACAAGGCCGTTACGACATCGCCCGGACGTTCCCCGCAGGTACCTCGTTCAGCGCGTCTTAACCTCGGGGACTGACTAAATCGAGCGTGGTGTGATCCGGTCGTGATGCCACAGAGTGAAATACTGATATAACACAGTAATTTGAGTTTTTGTTGTGTTGACTTCTCAGGTGTGTAACATTTTGTTTGTGCTCAAAACCACTTACATTTCAGGAAAAGTGCGAAATTCCAACAGTGACCATTTGTAAGAAGTGTATCGTTCCTAAACCGGCCAGGACGCACCACTGCAGCATCTGCAACACGTAGGTGCTTTTGGCTTGGAGGCATCACGATGACATTTAATTTAAATATTAATAGAGCCTTGTTTATGTTACATATTTGCCATGTGTTATGTAATCGCGCTGGTAATTACCATACCTTTTATGATTAATATGRTAATGAGGCTGAACGATTCAGCGGATAAAAAACTGAGAATTTCAATTGTTTCCTCGCAGGTGTGTTTTAAAAATGGACCATCACTGTCGTATCCTTTTTCTCCACTGAAACTGTAAATAAGATAAATCTCAAAATCTGCCATTTTGTCTGGTTTATCCTTAACGTGTGTGTGTTCCAGCCTGGTTAAATAACTGTGTAGGACACTTCAACCACCGCTACTTCTTTTCCTTTTGTGTTTATATGACCATGGGGTGCATCTACTGCAGCATCAGCGCTAAAGACATGTTCTTTGACGCTTACAATGCCATAGAGGTGGGTCACCTGAACYACTTTAGAATGGCTTAAAATGGCTGAGGTTTAAAAGCGTAAGGTTAAGGTATTTTTGTCTTTCTACATTTTTTTTTGTTCTAATACACCTGAATCATGAGGGATGCAAATCAGATGTACAGTGCTACCTTGGATTGCGAGTAACCTGGTTTCTTGTTAAAGAAGTGTGTGTTTGTGTGGGTGGAAGGAGGGAGTCATTCTTCCTCTGGTCTTACTTTAGAGCCACACACGCGCACATACATAACACAAGCGCGCACAAACACACACTAACGGAAACGCTGCTCGATCGCGATTTATTCATACTTTTTTCAATGGTAAAGTGCAGGTTAATTTGTTTAATTTTTTTTTTTTTTTGGGATTTTTCCCCGATTTTCTCCCTAATTTAGTCGTGTCCAATTCCTCCCCGTCACTAGGGGGCTCCCACATTAAGGCTACTACTACCACTCAGCCGCGAGGGCCGAAGACTATCACGTGTTTCCTCTGAACCACGTGACGCCAGCCGACCGCATCTTTTCGAACTGCTCGCTCACTTTATAATTTTGTATGAATTATATATATATATATATACACATTTTTTTTTGGGGGGTTGTGGAACGAATAATCAGAGTTTTCATGATTTCTTATGGGGAAATTTGATTCACGAGTGTTTTGATATACGAGCATGCTTCCGGAACGAATTCTGCTCGTAATCCAGGGTTCCACTGTACCATGATTTGGAAAAATCAGAAATGATTTTTGTTATGCTGGAACAGACGAGGAAGTTACCACTAAATCCAGTGATTTGAGTAAATTAATCTGTGAAATGTGCCAGACTTCGTACAGCAAGTCACGATCACTTATCAGCCAAAACGTGGTGTTGGTGCTAAAAAGTGTCTCACCTACAGTAGGTAAATGTGTAGCATATTTACAAAAACGAAGCATGGCTCAGGAGATAAGAAGCATGAAATTTTATGAAAAGTGGTTTTAAATGATCCTATCTGAAAATGCACTTTTTTYTYCCTTAAGTACAGTTTCCTGCCCTTTTATGTCTGTAGTGTCCGTTACTTTTTTAAATTTAAATCCTTCAACGATCTTAACTGTCATTCAGATGAAACTCAGCCGATTTAGATTTCACATGAAAAGACATAAAACTGAAAAAGTTTAATATTCTAAAATGCAAAGTTGTAAGAGAAGTTGCACCTTGATGTTGACATGGTTACGGACACTACAGACTTTCTCTAAAAAACATCTCTCATGCAAAGCACTGAGGTTGYCCTGGAATTTTAATGGAATATGTGTTAATAATTTACAAAAATTACAAAAAGCAATTTTAAATGAATAAACTGTTGTGTTTGATGTTTTATGGCCACATAACAGGAGGTGTGTTTCTATTTTGGAGCATTTAAACAGAACCACAGTTAGTAATTTGTGGGAAAATCCTTAATTGTGCACAGAATGCTTTCATTTAAGCAGCAGTTTTTACAGGTCATATGCTTCTAGAAGCCTACTCCAATTTTAGCATCAATACTAATGAATAATAATGAATAATGTGCGATTTAAATGATTATTGTTTGAAGTGAGACAGTATACTGTAAGTCTGATAAATGTCCATTTTTGTGGCAGATATAAAATCATCTCTTTAAAACAGCTGAAGTTAGCACCTTTAAAATTTTTAGGGAAGCAAGATTCATCACTTCCATGTCGCATAAATTTCAGAAGTGTCTTCTATGACACACATTTTCTGTATTACGTGTATAAGATAAAAAATAAAATCGGCACTAATACTGCGCTTTGGCTGTATGTAACCCTTAGAAAGGAAAATGCAAGTTCCTCAAGTGCTCCTGTTTACTCTGCTGATTTATGAGTCATTCATTTTTAAATGACGTCTTTCAACCTGAGTTGAAAAGGAAGTTGGCTCGTTCTGTTCCCGCCGGACGATCCGCCGCCTGTCACACGGCTCTGTTACAGCCACATCAGCCTTTAATGTGCAGTGAGAGAGGCGGGACAGCACACGAGCTCACACAGCCGAGTGAATAGAGACACACTGGGCTTCGGTTATTGTACAGCATGTCTCCGTCATATTAATGGTGACGTCACCATGCAGGATTGTAGACAGAATTGGAGTCCTTGTCTGAAAAGTGCTTAATGTTGAAAGAATAAATAAAAAAAAAAAAGCTTCCCATCCACAGATTTAGAACACATTAAAGGGTTGTTGGGTTTAAACCGGGACTTTTCAGATGGCACAGAGTAACAGAAGACAGTTCTGAGAGTAAAAGCTCTCTCCGCCACTACACTAACACACTTCTCCCAGTGTTTCACTAGTGCTTGAGGTAGAAGGTTTTTCAGACAGCCTTTCCGATTCACGTCTGAAACACCGGCCTCCCAGGAACTCCTTTAATAGCCAAACCATGTGGAATCGAGGTCAGGAGTGTATTAAAAAAAGTTATTGGCTTTTGGATGATCGGGCGCTGAATGAGTGCAGGAATGAGTGCAGTCGTCTCCGAGCAGCATTCATAAGGTCTCAGCACTGGACTGTGCGCGAAGTCTTCTGAAAATGTTGTTGTGTTTTACACCTTCATTCACCAGAAATTTCATCACAAGTCCCGGTTTGACTTTACACCCCTTGTATTATAATAATAATAATAATAATAATAATAATAATATAATTTAAAAAAAGATAATGATAAAAAAAGGATGATTGGACGGATATTTCTTGATGTAAACCATAGTGGGTTTTCCTGATGATTATTTGTAACGTTGCCATCTAATGTTCTTTTTATTAATGTTTCTTTATAAGAGTTATTATCAGACTCCTCCACCGCAGTTCACTTCTGATGAGAAGCTTTTTCATAAGAGCCTTCTTTACCTGTGGGTGCTAACCAGGTAAGACGTGACAAAATATGCATCTGTTTTAATTCATATTTCCATTTGATAGATTTAGTGTTTAAAACCACATTTTCCTTATATGGGTTTAGCTCRGTGGCAGTAGCGCTGGGAGGCCTGACCATCTGGCACGCTGTACTCATCACCAGAGGGGAGACGAGTGTGGAGAGACACATTAACCGCAAAGAGAGGAAGCGTCTGAGGCTGATCGGCAAGGTGGGCTTTGTGCTTTCTAGGAATTGACTGGTACTGTAACGTGCATGCTTTTGTTGTGAGTCAGCTGTTTCTCTTCTGGAATTCTTCCGGAATGAACTTCAGACACAAACGGTCAGATTTTTACGACTTCAGGTTAAGTGGAAATGCTGTAAACTGAGATTTGTGCACTGGTTATTCGAGTTAACATTTCAGCATGTGCTATTCTGATCAGTTAATTCTCCAGGAACAGGACTAGTTTTAATGATCACATGCAATAATTTCTCATCAGCCAAAACTCAACAAAAAAAAGTGTTTCAAAACTGAATTTTCATTTAGGATCACAATTTTTCATAATACGTAATGATTCTCATTATTCTCCTGATCCAAGCTTCGATATGTTTTTTGTAACTTCTCATACACATTTATAGTTTTAACAGATAAAAAGGAAGACCTTTTCTAAATACAGTTTGATGCCCTTTTATGTCTGTAGTGTCCGTTATTTTTTTTTTTTATTCAAATCTTTCAACGATCTTAACTGTCGTTCAGATGAAACTTGGCCGGGTTTAGATTTCACATGAAATGACATAAACCTGAAAAAGTGTAATGTTCTAAAATGTCAAATTGTTGAGATATTGCAACATGATCCAATTTGTACAAATGAGTTTCTTTTCAGGTGATAAAAATATAAATGTGTAGCATATTTACAAAAAACAAAGCATGGATCGGGAGATAAGACGCATCAAGTATTATGAAAAATGGTGTCATATGATCCTCTCTGAAAATTCACTTTTTAGCACCGATACCATGTTTTGGTGGTCAAAAAGTTTCGTTTTATAACACGCCAACAGATGGCCAATGATCGTCTGAGAATAATCCATATAATAATTTGGAATCTGCTGATTTTAGGATGCCTGAGAGTCGCGTGGCCCCGGGCCCTCAGGGGTCCTGTAACGGGTTCGACCCAAAGTTGCATGGGCGGCACCATGAAACACAGACACGAAGCGAGATCTTGGGGGAAAAGGGTAATTTATTAGGATTAAATAGGGGAAGGAAAGGGTAAAAGGAGGGAGGACGGAAAGAAAGGGAAGGAATGAAGTGTGCAGGTGCATGGTCCGAGGCAGTGCCCAGCTGGCATGCGGAGTGGCCGAACAGAGCACGCGAGGCAGCGCTCCTGCATGCTCCCTCTCGGTTCAGAGTCAGGCGGGAGTCTCGCTCGGACGTCCGTCGGCTGGGCGGCTTTCTCGGCTGGTATCGGCGACCTTAACGCTGTCCTCCTCGCGGCCTTTTCCTCTTCGGAATGCCACTCTCAATCTCCACCGCGTTATGCTCTTCTCGGACCCCGGACTAAACTCCGCGCCTTGCTTTTATAATGCGGAGAAAGCCCGAGATCCTATTAACGTTAATCACTGCCAGCCGGCCCGCATCGGCGGCCCCGTCCCTTCGCACACCTGCGGAAGGGGTGCCGCCTACTTAGGGAGCCTACGAAGTGAGCGAGGGGCGATAATAGATTTAGGCGCACGCCCATCACAGACGCCAGATGGGATTTTGCTGCAAAGCTCATACACACTTGCACGTATGCATATCCTGGGCTCAACTCAACAGGAAGTCAGTTATTTTGTGTCGTTTGCCCAAACGCACCCGATGGATTTTGATCTACTCCTCCTGGGGAATTTATACAATCGCCACCAAACCGGGCCGATGTGACATTATATTGAGTGACGCGTTCTGTGACATCACGTTCAGTGAATGATGTGATGCTTTTTTTTTTTTTTTTCAGCATCTGTGGCCTATTCTACACACGTGCACATCACAAATGTTACATTCACAAACACACACACACACTCTAACACACATATTTAGGGCCCAAACTAACATCAGCCCTATATAGTGCGTGATGTGTGCGATGGCTTTTTGTCGGTCTTAACACACTCAAATAACACGCAGGTTGTGCGGTGCACCCAGGAGGCGATGGCACAGGTGCTTGGACCCGTCATTGTTGCTCGACTTATTTTCTTACTTTATGACTCAACTATAATCAAATAACCTGTGTGTGTGTTTGTGTGGGTATAGGCATTCAGGAATCCGTACACTCAAGGAAGCATAAATAACTGGAAAATCCTGTTTGGTGTAGAGAAAACAAGGTACAGGTGCATCTTCTTCGCTTGTGTATTAAAGAACACACAAACATCCGTGTATTTTAACATGTAATATGTATGTTTACACGAATGTATATGAATCCTTTTCAACAGTCATTGGATAAGCCGAGTGCTTCTCCCCTCCACTCATCCCCCGCGTGGAGACGGACTGACCTGGGACTGTCCTCCGCTCAGACAGGACGCCATAAACACCATATAAACGTCTAAAAAGAAATAAAAATTCACATTTCAAACCAGCTGATTTTTTTTTTTTTTATTGCACGGATTTGCACTCGCGTGTCAGCACACCATGACTGCAGTGTGAAGTGTGAAGTGCACGCCCTGCTCAGTCTTATGACCAGATGATGTTTTTATGCCTTTTGCAGAAATGCGGTGTGTTTAGATGTTAAAGTGAATTGACTGCACTTGCCAAAGATTTCCTGCTGACTCCTCTCTACTGGACGTGCGGTGGTGGTGCTGGTGGATTGTATTTTGTGTTATTTATGAGATGACATGCTTTTTAAAGTATTTTCACAGGTGAATGATTTCCGCGTTAGATTCTGTATTACACTGTTAAAGCATAATGAGGTTGRGGTGAACTCAGGAGTCGGGCCAGTGATCCGGGATCCGACTGTTTGTTAGTATAGTATTTTTATTTTACAGTGTGCCTTTAAGTGTATTAGGAATGTTATGTACAGTATTAGGTACACGATTCAGTCATTAACTTCTGATTTCCTTTCTTCTTCTTCATTTTAATGGTCCCTTAAATTGAGTTTGCTAACGATGTGTGCTGACGAGGAACAGCTGCTACCGGGACGAGCGTTTTCGCAGAACCGCAGGATGATATCGGAGCTGCGCTCCTGTTTTGTACGTTTAAATTTTATAATAGATAGTTTCGGGTAGATTTCATTCCTCGCCTTCTCTGATGTGTGAAACGAAAGTCATGACTTTCACTCTTTTCTATGAAAGACTGTTTTAATAAAGAGACATGTTTATGACACTGTAATAATGGGGTTTAATTCCATTTTACACATTTACAATCAATCAGACGTACTGACGTTTAAACATACTCCACTATTTCCTTGGCGTGAGATTTCTTGTGAAGCTTCGGCAACAGTCTTTCCAGTGAGATGAAACGAACAACTAATCAATCAACCCTGTGGTTTTTAACATCTTTGAAACACAGAAAACACTGATGAAAAACACAGCGTTCACACGTCCCCACCCAGCAGCCAGTGCATATTTTACATGTAACACAAAAGCAAGCGGACAATGAAAGAACTTTTAATAGACGCTCCTTTCCAAGTTTTTTTTTTTTTTTTTTTACAAAATATTTTTAAGGTTAGTTAAACTTTGTTCTGTGATGTTTACACCAGGGTTATTCAGTCATGAGAATTCACAACCGACAGACACTGAGGGGGAACAAAGTGCTAGTCTTTGTAGTTAGAAAATCTAAGGACAATTCTTGACATTTATGAAGTCCTTGGTCTTAAGTAAGCGCTCCATCAAGGTGGATTCTGAGAGTCACAGGAACGTGAGGAGGGAATACTATACATACACCCTGTAATCAGAGGCTAGTGCAGATACGGTGCATCATGGAAAAGGTCAATTCATACTGAGGAACAATTTAGGAAAGCGAATCATAAAGTTGTGAATCCTATTCTATCGATTCGATTTTTGGGGATTGCAGCAATTTTCGTTTTTAAACAAAACATTTTTTAAAACAAATTTTAAAGTATTAAACCTACCAACAACATCTACTATGGACTGAAATGCTGTGTAACTTGTACAGGTCATCCCCAACTTAGACACAAGTTCTGTTCATAAGTCTGATTTGTTCTCAAGTCCGACAAAGTGAGTCTTATACACCTTTGACCCGGATATACAATATAAAGCATACTAATCCATTCGACTAAATCTGTTCCCCCGGCGCTCCCCCCCCCAACACTGCCATCATGTGGCCAAAAAAAAAAAAACATAACCGCGCCTAAGGAAATGTCACAGTGAAATATAACAGTCAATCGTGAGAGGAACCTCAGACGCCATTTTGTCTCAGAGCTGTTTTCCCACTGTATTAGACTGTGAACCCTGAGGATTTTCTGAAATCAGGATTATTCACCATTAGGACAGCTTTACCGGACAGACATTTTCAATCACCGGACTGATTTAATGAGACCGGTGAGTTCGACTCATTTCCCCCACACACACATACAATATACCGGACTTTTTATACATTCACCTACACACTGACAATATTGTATAGAACTGTAAATATTAGCATCTGGTGCACTGCAGTGTCTATTTTCTGTACCATGATTAAACTGGAAGTAGAACCGCGGCACGTTCGTATCTGTGGAAATTCGTAACTTGAAATGTTCGTAAGTCGGGGACTACCTGTGTCAATTATTTATTTAAAATTTATTTTATATCTCTCATACACCAAAGGTTTTTTTTTTCTCCTTCTTCCAATCTGCCTGTGGCACATTCTAGCCCAGTAGGTGTCAGTATAGTTTACACGCCACCCAAGTTTAAAAAGAAGTGATGTTCTCGCAAAACAGACGATGAAAGCATTTTTTTTGCCGAGGTCATGATGTATTTGCAAAGAATGTCAGTTTTTAAGAATTTAACACTTAAAGGGTTCAAAAAGTGTGACTCAATTCTGAATCGTAAAATAAATTTACACATCTGTTTAAAGAACAAAATGTTGATTAAATCACACAGGTCTGGTTTCATGGTTTTTACTCCAAAACCTGAGAACTGAAATGAAATCCGCTTTATTTGTACGACCTGTTGAAATGAAATGATCCGAATGTTAAACAGTATAAGCACAATGACTTCAGATTAACTTGTCAGTTTTTCGGGAAGTGCTTCAGTAAAACCATGTAATTCTGTTAACGGTAGCTGCACACAGACATCCTTCACAAGCGGCTCCGCTCCTCTTAAAGCTGCAGCGAAAGCAAACAACCATCAGCGTTAACATCTTCATGAAACAAATCGACCCTAGAAAGCAAAAGCTAGACTGGTTGTTGCGGCGTTATAGAAAATGTATGCGTTTATAGAAAAGTCCTTTTTTTTTTTTTTTTGAGTGAGAAAAAAAAAACACAAAAAAAAACACGTCTAGCACTTTTGGCAACCTAAAACATTAGCTTCCCATCTCTATTGTTAAAAGTACATTTTTGCACCTCTCTGATTCATGGCGAGACTGGGACGGGGCAGGTCTTACGCAATAAAGCAGAAAAGCGGTGTACATGATTCACACGAGGTGAAGAAGAGTAAAAACATTCTGTAAACCAGGTTTATCTTTAAGCACCAAACGTTTTCCCAGGATTCCTGCTTGACCTGCTCAGGCTTAGGAAGAAGAAGTGACAGGAGTGAGCTCAGTTCAGTGCGTTACTTTAGTACATTCGTCTTCAACTAGTCCTGATGGAACAAGCTCACGTCACTCCTGTTTTGTTTGATTAGAGCGATGCCATACGAACAAAACAAAACAAACAAAAAAAAGGGATGAGGAAGAGACTGGGTGACGTCTGATGGACGGCAGCTCTCTCTCGCTCTCTCTCACCTTCCTCCTGGACTTCCTAGTAAAAACCTGTAAGACACAAGCATTTTGATTTCACATCCTGCAAAAACAAAAGACTATACGGGAGTAACAATCAAAGTAAGTGACAATCACCCGTACGCACCATTCATTCCGGGCTGCCACCGCCTCCTTCCTCACCAGTCTCTTTTTGTCATCTAGCGGCTTAGAGAGAGCGCGCAGCACCCTGGCGCGGAAAGGCAACACCTGCGGCGGTGCAATTCAAACACGTCCAAAGGTCAAAACCGGTCTCAATTTGTTTTCACGCGGACAGCTCGACACTCGACATGATTTATTGATGACGATTGCGCCGAAAGTCTTACCATGTGACTAGGCAGGCGGGAGAGAGCGTGGACACAGCGCAGGGCGGTAATCCTCACTTTCTGTTCGAATAAGGAGAAACGGTTTAATCAGACAATTCAAATCATATGATAAAAATATTTGCCACTTTTTTATATATATATAAAAAGTGGCAATATGACGAGCGGTGTACCATGGCAGGGCTGGAGGTCAGAGCGAGCAGGCGGGTGAAAAGGGCCTCCAGCTGCGTGGTGAGAGCGGACGGTGGTTCCATGAGCAGCGGCTGAAGGCAGGACAGAGTGGACAGCTGCACCGCCTCATCAGGACACGAGAGCGCCTCTAAAAGCAGCGGCAGCAACTGGGGAGAAACAAGAATACAACGTCTTCAGGCATCCGGGTCAACTAGTTAATAGTCGCAAATCAAAGTGAACAAAAGCATATTATTTGGAGGTCTATTCAATCAGCTTCCGCTTCTAGAGCCATGACTTTTAGATGCTTTTTTTTTTTTTTTTTTTTTGCGTTGTTTTTTTTCCCTTCCTTAAATCCTGTTCAGTTGAGATTTAAATAACCAAATACCAAAAGATTGATTCAGACTGTACAAGTAGACAATAAATAAGAAGAATATTTCTTTAAAAAGGTGAATGATACCGTTATTTAATTTAAAAAAAAAAAGGTAAATTGCTTTGTTCAGCCTGTTTTTTTCAGTATGCTAATGAGGCCCAACCTCCTTGGCATGGCACCGAGATCACGTGACTTGAGACCTCATTATAATTTTCTTTAAAACAATCATTTGGACACGGATCCAACTTGCAAAGAAAAAAAATGCAAACTTTGTACGGAATTTGCCAAGATAAAAGCAAAAAAAAAAATAAAAATCTGACTAGTTTAGACAAAATAAAAGTCAAAAAAGTAAGCCAACAGCTTAAGGAGACTCGGTCTCTGAAAACGAATGAGCGAGCGGCTACACTTTTGTCACGTGAACGCTGCATTTGCATCCTCATTAGTATTCATTAGCGTCTGGGCGTTTACGCAGGATCAGCCTCACCGTGTCCGATTATTATTGTTTATACAACATGTGTTAGTATAGCGACTTTATTTTATTTTTTCCCCTTCACTACTAACACTATTCTCTACGGAGGTTTGGGGAAGATAAAAAAAAACCATGAGACATTTGGGGGAAAAAAAATGGAGGAAAAAAATTAATTAAAAAAAATGGTACATAGGAGGAGGAAAAAAAAAAGAAAAAAGATTGAGACCACGTGACATACTAAGATACGGAAAATTCAGCAGCGCTAAAGAGTTGAGTTGAATAATCTGGGATATGGGTGGAAAAAAATTAAGCAAGGAAAAACATTTATTTGTTTGCGATATCATGCAAACATTTTGCGAGCTTAAATTTTTTTTCTCACCCATATCCTGTTAGCTTATTTTTCATTTTTGCTTCTCATCATTTTTTTCAAGGTGGATTTTTTTTTTTTCCCTCCAACATTTATTTTTTCCACCCATGCCCCTTTAGGGACTCTTACACAAATTTCGTACACGTATAATATAAATTTTGAGAACCGTGTTTGGTCGGTGTCAACCTTTAAGAACTTGAATTTGATTGAATAATTACTGCAAAGATTAATATGATTCAGCAGCCAAAAAAAAATTCTTTAACCCTCACTAATGCTGTGAGTAGCTTCTCATTTAAATAGCCATATTAACAAAAGTTGTATCCTGTGTCCGATGTTATGGTGTTTCAGAAGAGTCCAATTAAATAACTGTCTAACATATTATTAAAAACCTGGATGAATAAGTTCTGAGTGTTGAACTCCGTCATCAAGTTCATGGAAGTGGAAGCGCAATGTGGCTGAAAAAGGAAAATAAGGATCGAGTGTGTTCAGAGATCACTTAAATGCTAAACAGCCGTGTGACCAAAAGTGAGACTATTCAGGAAAAAAGGTTTCTAGGGAATAAATGGAATRAAGATTGACTTTGGAGCGATGGAAAACGGTTGTGTCGTCTGATGAGTCCAGACTGACTCTATTCCAGTGCGATGGGCGTGTCAGGGTGACAAGCGAAGCTCATGAAGCGATGCGCCCGTCATGTACAGAGTCCACTGTACAAGCCTCTGGAGGAAGTGTTACGATCTGGGGTTACTTCAGTTGCTCAGGTCTAGACAACGTAAAATGAGGTCAGCTGACGATCTTAAATGTACTGAATGACCAGGTTATCACATCTATGGAGTGTTTCTTCCCTGATGGAAAATTCGAAGAGCTCAGTTGAAGAAATCCCATTTAGTGCTGATATGACTGATATACTCACAGCAGGAAGCTCGGTGAGTTGCACTTGTCTGGGTAGATTATTCACAATGTGTGACAAGGCCTTCAGAAACACAGATCTCTTCTCTAAAAAAAATACAAAGAAACAAAAATATTATTAGATAAGACATCAGGATAGAGCAGCGCTCGTGGTTTAGTGTAATAAAATAAATAAGGATCTGTACACACCTTGCTCGGCGCAGTTGAAGCCCTGAACGAGTTTAGCCGAGTTCTCTGTGAAGAAGCGCTGGCGGTACATGATGCGCACATCTGCATGGCAGCTGCGGTTCAGCACGTCTGGAGAATCGCTCATAAGTAGCGAGAAACTGTCTGCTGCCTGAGAACCTAACTGATCATCGCTGAGGAGGCAGAAGAGCTGGAAAGAAGGCGGGGAGAGAGTGACAGAGGGGTTTCATCATGAAAATTATAAACATACAAAACGTACCACGGTATTCTATGTCCTGTTCACAAGGTTAAAAGACTGCTTCAACACCCAATGCTAACAAACACACTTCACATGAAAAAAAAAAAAAAAAAGCAGCTGCAGTGCCTGGACCCATGGACATGCTGCAACATAATGCATCAAGCTGTAAAAAAATTTTAAAAAAGAAAAAGAAATGCGACACTGCTTCTTGTGAAAACGTGCATTTCCAGTTTGTGGAAATCCATAGAGCAGTCCATAAATGATACAGATGAAGCAGTTGCACCGTTTGAACACCAGAAGGCTCCATCTGTACACACCATAGAGCAGACGGCAGGCTTTCGTTACAGAGACGGACTAGACTTGCTAGACGGCTGGAGAACAAGATAAACTGATTAAACGCGTCAAGTGAGCTGTGGCTCCTGCTTGCCTTTTTTTGTTTTTGGAACAATTTATAGATTTATTTATTTATGTTTGAGATACAGTGATTGTTAAATTGGTACAAAATAATGTAAACGAGCAAACTGCACAATGTGCTACTTTCACCCTAAAATGCCGTGTTTTCGCGTTTCGCAGTTTTTTTTYCAGCTATAAATTCTTTATTCTAATTCTGTTAAAAATATTCTGGTGAAGTCATGATGATATTATCGTCATGCCATTACTGAAATCCGACCGATACACACGGTGCTACAGAATTACACAATTAATGAGGGATAAAGGAAAAAAAAATAAAAATAATGCAGACAAAAAGGAGTTAATTTTGTTGATGAATTCCAAGAGAAGAAACTCATCTACCTTGTCAGTTAGGTTTATCGACAGAGGATGGTAGCGCAGGAGCAAGGCCTTGACCACCTACAAAACAGAAAGAATTAAAGCGTACAGTACATTGACATYGACTAAGCATGCGTGTCATTTATATAAAACATCACAGCTCTGATGGAGTGTTTAACTCAAAAACATGATATTAATAATCTGATATTACAGCAGGTTCAGGACAGAATCATTGTACGTCACGACACCTAGAGAGTACGTGACAGATGAAAACAACCTCTTCCATGTACGTTTAGTATGATTACATTAAATCATGAATTAATAATACGTTTGTATTTACAGCACTTGGTAGAAGCTGATCTGATCAGTTGAGGGTTAAGGGCCTCGCTCARGGGCCCAACAGGTCAACTTGGTGGTGCTGGGGTTCWGGTTGATTTTTTGGACCTTATGATTTTCAATCAGATTCAGTTCAATCCAATCCAACAGCATTAGTGTTTATTGTGCAATTTTCCTTAAGCAGCTTACATTTCTTACACGGTTTTACAAGTGTTATTGTATATTAAAACTACTAAATTGATCTAATTACCATTGAAATTGTTAATTATTTAAATGTGTGTTAAAATTTTTAAATGTCATGTCTTATACAAAGCAATTTTTTTTTTTCACCCACTGTAGGGCCCTTGAGCAAGGCCCTTAACTAGCAATTGCTTAGATGTGTAATGAGATAAAATGTAAGTCACRTCTGCCATTTATTCTCTGCAAAAGTTTAGATCATTTTAGAGCATTTACTGTTTGTACATTTACAGAATGTGTTTCAACAGAAATGGTAAGAAATGAGCTTATAATGTGCATGCTCGCTTATTATTATTATTATTATTTTTATTATTATTTTACCCAGATGAGTAAAGTGAAGGCTTGAACTCGCTGTTCTGAGGATTTGCAGTCCAACGTCGCACTTATTCTTTTTAAGGTTTTCTCCAGAACAGCGTCCAGGGCTTGGCCTAAACACACAAAACCCAAATCACTGCACAGACCCAATAAATAAACTCTCTTTTCACATGCTATAGATACGTATAACAACATCCGAACAGGAGGCTTGAGGACACACGGGGTGGGTGACTGACTCTAGGCTCATCACACACACCTGCTGCTCTCTTGTTGATCAGGCCGGCGAAACACTTGGCTGCAGATGTGTACGAGAACGTGTGTGCGCATGTGAAGATCAGCTCCTCCAGCCCGGCTAGAAGTCGGTCGATATGAGGAATGTCCACCTGACGCGCACAGAGACATGCGGTAGAATCGAAGTGTGGCAACTAAATACATTCAGCAGATACGATGTCTGGAGTCGATTGTGTTGAATAATTAATAAATAAAAGGTTTCTATATTAACTTACTTGTTGTGAAAGGGAACACACAGAGGCCATGAGCAAACACACCAGCCGGGACTGCGAGCAACACCCTGACTGGCTCTGCACGGCAAAAACACACAACGTCAATCTTACATTCGATACTTTTACATCAGGTATTTTATACCAAGACTATTTTCAGTAAAGACATTTACAGTAGAAACACAGAAGAAGTAGAAACACTTCACAGTAGAAATCCCGGCATACGAATGACCCTGCCCCCCCCCCCTCCTCCCTTACGAATTTTCACCTTTAGAATTGAAAAGTTGCGTGCATGTACAGGAGACATTTAAGACTTGTTTGTGTCAGAGTAAAGAATTTATGATTTTTGTTTGTCAGCGAAAGCGGTTTCAAAAGAAATCAACCAACGTTGCCTTTGGCATGCATTCGCCATTTTTCGCGTATTAAGATCAAGTCAGCTTTAAATGTCTGTTTCTTTACTATGTTACTTCATTTATATGATTTTTAAAAATGTTTTATGTGAAAAATAGGGTTATAGTGTTGGAAATTGGTATGGGTTTTAGGTGTCTGGGTCTGCATCTACATTATTTCTTGGCAGGAAAATTTACATCATAATACTACGCCTTAAGAGCTAATTAAATTTGTATGCAGAGGTTCTGCTGTATTTCTAAATTAGCTCTGGAAAATGTGTGAGTGATTGGCGGAGAGCGAGAGAGAGAGAGAGAGGAGGGCATGAGTAGAAGGTGAAGCTGGATGTCTGACCTTGAGCAGCTGAATCTGGGAAGGGTAGGCGTTTTCTGGCAGGAAGGACACGTCTCCATCCAAGAACAGGGACACGGCCTGGGCGGCCATTTGACCAGCAGGTCTAAAGAAGACCGGAGATTTGCGATGATTCAGAACAGCATGTCTTGGACTATTAGACTATTCTTGAGTTACCATCTATTAGTGATGACAGTTCTGTACAAAACTACTATATACAATGAGATCACAACCTTCTATAAAAATTAACAATTTAACTCAACTTTCTCCTCAGCATGAATACACTACTAGTAAATGACAACCATTAATTCACAATTTGTTAATGGTTCATGCACTGCATATTTAATAAGTACTATTAAGAAATCAAAACTACTCAATGATTAAATAATAATCAAAATGATTAACATCAATCGAAACAGGTTCAAGTTTCTCTGCAATCGCTTCCTTCCTGTTTAAAAACCCACACAGAGCTCTGGAACAAAAACAGAGAGAGCACTGCAAAATGAATTTTTCAAGCTTTGCTCAGGTTTTACCTCTTATACTGTAGACGTGCGTTATGATAATTTGAACATTTTTGGTTCAACAACAACAAAAAAACTAAACACATTAACTAAAAAAGTTCCGTTTTGTGTTCAACTGTAGGCTAACCGCAAATAATCGGACAAATTATGAGAAAGTTTAACAAAAACACTTATTGAAACGCTATGAAGATTACCGGTAATAAACTGCAACATATGTGGATAAATAACTGCACAGGTTCATATAATGATTTCGATGCATGTGCAATTAAACTGTGCACGAGTTTTGATTTATTCTATATACTACTGACAACGTTCCCCCGCCCCAAAATAAAAAAAAATCATCATTTGAGTTGGGGAACATGGTCAGAGCAGAAGGAAGCAAATGTTCTTAAAGGATTTATTTTTATTGTTAAAACAAAGTTCATTGTTAAAAATTGTGCGACTGTTATTAAAATTGTGTTCCCGTCTTGTATCGTAACCCTGCGTTCACAGCGAACGCGACGAGAGCGTCAAAATGGCCGGAAGTAATTTTCAATGGGAGCCGGCGGCGAAGAGAGTTGAAATCAGCTCAACTTTATGGTAATGAGCGATGACGCGGTTGAGCGGCAACCAATAAAAAAAGTAGAATTCCTCCGCTTGAGCGGATTCCGCGGAACGCAGTCCTGTAAAAGCAAAATGGAGGAGAAGTTAATTATTGCGGTAGCGGGTTTCCCGGTTATTTATGACATGTCCCTGTTTGTGTACAGGGACATTAATTAAAAAAAATGATGCGTGGACAAGATAATAAGAACTATATAATAAAAAAATATTAAATTAGACTAGCAATTCACAATGAACAGAAGCCACACCATACAAATGCCTTATAGTTTGTTTATTTCTACAATACAGTTCTTTCTATAAATCAATTCCTTGTTTTCTTCCACATTTTGGTCTCCATAAGATCAACAAGCTTGATTGCTTTGCGGCCCCTTTAAGTACAAGAAAGGCATTCGGTCTACGTCAGAGCGGCGAAGCGTGACGACGAGAGCGGACTTTGACGCTCTCGCCGCGTTCGGTGTGAACGCAGGGTAATTTATTAATTTTTTAAATAAAAGCAATGCTGTACAAAAGTTAATGTATACAGTTAGTCCCTGACTTACAAACGAGCTCCATTCCAGGAGCACGTTCATAAATCCGATTTGTTCTTACTGTAAGTCCGACAAAGTGAGTCTCGTATGTCTTTGACACGGATATACAATGTAAAATCATACGAATCTACTTGACTAAATCTGTCCCCTTTCCCAACACTGCCATCACGCGACCAATTCCGTAACCGTGCCTACAATAAGGAAATAAATCTCACGTGTTGTCTCTGCGCCTGTAAATCGCGAGGGGAATCCTGGACCGCATTTTGTCTCAGAGCTGTTGCCCACCGTATTGGATCGTGAACTCTGTTTTGTTGAGGATTTTCCGAAATTAGGATTATTCACCTTCAGGACAGATTTACAGGACAGACATTTTCTATCATCGTGCTCCCGGGGTGATTCTTCAAAACCGGTGAGGCTGACTCATTTCTCTCGCGCACACATCCAATATACCGGACTATGTATTGTATATATTCTACATATCTGGTCCGTGTTTGAACCAAAAGTAGAACCGCAGTCCGTTTGTATCTGCAGATATTCGTTACTTGAATGTTCGTAAATCGGGGACTCCCTGTATTTGGAATAGTGACCTTTGTGATCATGAACGAATGTGTGTTTTTCTTAACACAACTCATCTCCCACCCATGGACCGATGTTCAAACAAAGCCCTGAAGGCCCAACAATGATATTTAAGGAAACRCCAATTCCTTGTTGTTGGACCGTGGGAGGAAACCCGGAGGAACCCCACCAAGCACGGAGAGAACACCCACGACCTCCACAAGCACAAACCCAGAGGCGGGAATCGAACCCTTGACCCCTCGAGATGCGAGGCCGCGCTGCTGACCACTACGCCACCATGCCGCTAATCAGTATGCGCTTGTGTTACAACTAAACAGACACTGAATTGAAATGGGTGTCACTGCTGATATAAGTTCATTTCCCCAACACATGAGACGCAAAGGTCATGAGAACAGCTGTGACTTTCATCTGTACATTTACAATAATGAGTGAAATAACTTTCACACTTCTATAACTCGTCTCTGTGTAATCACATTAAACACACTGCAGTTAACTGACGCATGCAAGTCTGTCTGATTTCCCTATAGCAGCAGCAGGAGTCTAAGTGTGTGTGTGTGTGTGTGTGTGTGTGTGAGAGAACGTGTGTGGTTTTCCTGTTATCTCAGTCACTTACACTGGCTGTAGTGCTGCACAAGCCGTGCTTATGACAGAAACTACGGCAGACAGCACCGCCTCCTCTGTGAGTGGACTCGTCTGACCCGAGCCCGTCTGACCTGCAACAAGTGCAGAAGCGTTTCATTGCTACATTCTCTGTGCACTTTATAATATCAGCAGTTGCGTGATCTCGCTAAAGATAAACACCGCAGCATGAAAAGCCCTGGCGGATGTCACTGCGGCTGCATCGTGGCCAATTCTTTTTCCACATCGACCTCTTTAATTTGCATTCTCTCTACTAAAACAAGTCGGTGAAAAATCACGAACCGATGAAGACGTTGGTTACACGCCACAACTGAGGCCGCGGTAGTGACGGAAGCGGACAAAATTTTCATTTTAATATTAAAAACAAGACTACAGTAGATAGTCTGATGCAGCATGAGACTGTTGACGTATGGCGACTGTTCTGATGTAAAAGAGCATATTATTGTTTACTAGCGCCTCGTTGAGAAAAGATTAAAGCTAAAATAATCTGATCGGCTTTAATGTAAAATCAGTGATATTATTTCAGGTTGAAACCCACGCACATGTCTGTCTGAAACAAAAAATGAAGCCATTCATTTTGTTAAAGCTGTAATTTCACAAAATCTTATTTGTTTTGACATATGGTTTTGGTTTCAACTGGATTGGTGGTTAAATATTAGGAAATTGTACAATATGTACCTAGGTCACGGAAAGATTTTGAACCTAGTGTCATTTCATCTTACTACAATCAATGGGAAGGACAGGATAGAGAAACGTTCATGATGTTTACGCCAAGATGTACTTCTTTCATCGTCAGCCAAATTAATCGGAGAGCGAATCACAGATGAGAAATCAGAACAGTAGATTGGATAAAGATTACGTTTTGTCTTCAGCGCCGTTATTTCAGCTAAAGTGAAAATATGAACTAATCCCAGTAATAATATTCAGTTTAGCTTTTCTGATTAATATCTATTGGTGCAGGTGATCGTTTACATTGAGACTGAAGCGCATTAGTATTTTATTTTAAAGTAGATTATTAAATCCGGTACATAACTGTGCATGACAYCGCTTTTACTCAAACATTATGATTTTACTTATGGTGCAGGTTAAACTTCAGGCAGATTTCTAAGGACTGCAAAAGCTTCATTCAATTCTCATCAATTTCATTAAATTCACTTTTGTGCAAAAGTTGTTTAAATACTTACTGCGCAGCGCCGCATGCAGGGACAGGCCGAGTAATCGTGGAATGACAACGTCGTGGAAAAAGTCACCGATTTCCGGCGTGTCTCGGGCGTGCTCGGCGATCCTCCGCAGGCTCCGACACACCGAAATCACGTCGTCTGTTGAGAAACTGCCGCTGCCACCTGCGCAGAGTCGCCACAGCGGGTCAGCATAACAGTTCAGCATCGAGACGTCATAAAGATAAAGAAAAATCATCAGCACTGGAATGAAAGGCAGATTCAGGAGTATTTTAACTCGTCCTAATCCAAACTCGGTCTTTGACCTCACACCTCGGAAACGTGTCCCGCTTGTCAGTCATTCACCACAATCTAAAAATAGCAGGTTTAATAAACAGGCCTGTCTCGCACTCAAGGACGCTTTTACAAATCCATTCAAAAGGAAACCCAAGCAGGTGGAAAAAAAAACAAAAAAACAGCCAGCACACAACAAACAATCCGCCCAGGTGCATCGCCGTCATGTGTACAGTGCCAGCTCCATGAACCCCAGGCTGTGAAACTACCCAGCATGCTTTGCCCTGCTCAGTTGCCTATATCCTGAGAGACGCTCTTTTCTGTCTTCTTGAACTTCGTTATCTGGCCACATTTTACACCTACTCATGTTTCATGTCTTAGTTAAAAGGTAGCTTTGTTTAGCAGGTGAAGGAGAGGAAGAGGGGACGAGGGGAGGAGGGAATCGTCGTCATCATCAGTGACGGACTGCTTAACTTTTGGAACAAAATCAAAGAGAAATCATTTATACCTTAGAGTGGCTGAATTTTCTAATCTAACAGGTCAGAAGGTGATGATGTGAAGACATATATATATATATATTACACACACACGGGTGGCCACAAACAGAGGTTTCTATTATTATTTGCGCATGTTCACTTTTTAATACTTAAATATTTTGGTCTAACTATGAAAACACTACGATCTTCCAATTTATGAAAAACTAGTACAGTGGAACCTTGGATTGCGAGTAATGTGGTCTGCGAGTGTTTCGCAAGACGAGCAACAATAAATGTAATAAATTTTAACCTGCTAAACGAGCGAGGTCTTTGTGGGCGCACGTAAATTATTATAATTTTTTAAATTTTGGGTCTGAGCGTAGTGACCATTCTTTCGTATCTGTACTGCAACAATGGCCCTTGTGAAGAAGAAAAAAAAAAGTTTAAAAGGCTGTAGCGGTGAGGGAAATTAATCTGTTTAACAAGAATGTAATGTCACATTTACGCGAAATCCTCAAAAGGAAGCAAAAGCGAGTGTCACTAGAGAGGTTGCTTGTTAAAGATTTCAGTTTCCAGAGTCTCTGACTTTCTGTCACAGAGCGACGTCTGTGTGTGTGTATGAGAAAGTCGTCGCCCCCCTCCACCTCCTCGTCTCCTCTCTCATCTCACACCAGCCATGATGCTTTTCAAAAGTAAAATCGCAAATTAATTAGTTTTATGTTTATTATTTATTAATAATAATTAATAATTATAAATAAATAAAAATGAATAATATAAGAATATGATTTCCATCATTTCTAATCAAAGAAATTGACTTCGATGTACGAGTGCTTTGATGTACAAGCACGCTTCAGGAACGAATTACAGTATGCTCGCAATTCAAGGTCTAACTGTATTATTCTGAAAAAGATAATAATTAGCAACATAATCGCTACATGCTATAAATAAAAACAAAAAACAACACTCCTGGCACGTTCTTCTTGTGTACGAGAGCGCTGTGTACCTTTGTGTGCGGCAGATAAGACCTGAAGCAGTACGGGCACGCTCTCCTGCACCAGACTGAGCTGAGAGGAGATGGAGGCGAGKGCCGCCACGCTGCGCTCCCGGGCTGCTGCTTTGCTACGACTCGGAGACGGAATCGAGACGTCGCCCTCGGCCATGGGTTCTGTTAAAAGAAGCCGGAGATAAATCATGTGCGAAGCTCTTAGAATCAGTTCGGAGAGCTCGGTGGCTACCTGTGAATATTACATCCTTCAGTCTCGGGACCATCCGGGAGGTGAAGACGGCCGGGTGGAGACGAGCCAGAGATCCCGCGCAGTCCGTTACTGCTGAGCTGAAGCGGCAAGAAACATTTCATTCAGTCAAGCTCAGGTGAACACGACTCACGTTGGTGCACTTTGGTTGTGTATCTTACCCGAGCTGTGCGTCGTCTTCTTCTACAACAAGCCTCGTCAGGTGATCGACTCCGAGTTCAACATCCGTCTCCGTTAACAGGCCTTAAAGCGGGGAAAAACAAAGAGTCTGTGTTTARWGAATTTGATGGGGGAAGGTTTTGATCTCACTGTTCAAGAAGTATTTCATGTGAATTTGAATTTTTAATCTATATTATATCTATATTAATTAATAAATTCAATTGGAAAAATGAACCCATATCATCCATTTCATCTTGTTAAAGAGTCGCAGGGAAGCCTGGAGCCGATCCCAGGAGACTAGGCGGGATACACCATCAATTTGGGAATGCCAATTAATGTCTTTGAACTGTGGGAGGAAACTGGAAACCTGCCAATCATGGGGAGAACATGCAAACTACATGCACACAGACCACAAGGTGGGAATCAAACCCTCGCCCTGGAGGTGTAAGGTGCAAAGTTTAGCCCTTGAGCTTTTGCACAATATAATCTGTGATCTATTTAAACTTTTTTTTTTTTAAATAAAAAGGTCTCTGTAATTTCTTTATTATTCATGTGCATGCGTGTGTATGTATCCACACTACTGCTCAAAAGTTTGTGATGACCTTTCTAGCAAATTTATAATTTTTTTTTTTTTTTTAATTCCACAACACTGGGGATTTCAAAACTATGAAATAACAAGTATGGAATTAGGTAATTATGCAGCAACAACAACAACAGTCGGCTGTTATTTTACGACATTTTACGTTCAGTGTTTCAAGAACATTTCTTGCAAGGACAGTATTGTGTCGAGTACGTTTGTAAAACCCATCAAGCCCCATGATGAAACTGCCTCAACATGAAGACATTCGCAGGAAAACAAGACCAAAACTTAGCTCTGCTGCAGAGGAGACGTTCATTTAGAGTCACCAGCCTCAGAAAACACCAATTAACAAACAGCACCTCAGATTAGAGCCGTTATTAAGGATTTACAGATCATGAGAACTGTTCAAAGGAGATTATTGTATATTTTGGACGCCTTCAGTATTGTTTTACAGTGTAGAAAGAAATAAAAACCAGGAACAACCATGGCGTTAGAAAGTCATCCCAAAGCGCGGTTGCGTGTGTGTGTGTGTGTGTATATATATTTCACCCACCTGACTGCTGTCCCAGAGTGGCAAGAACTTTCGTAGCCGTGACTTGGAGAGATGCGTTCGATTCAGACAGGGCAGAAAACACCACGCAGCTTAGAGACTTTTGGAACGGGAGCAGCACACACTCCTCTGAGCGCGGTTCAAAGAGAAAGCAGGAGAAAGAACAAAATCATTTACACCGTAGKAATGTGGTTTACGAGTGTTCCGCAAACCGAGCAAAGATTTTGAATACCTTTTTAATCGGAAACCGAGCAAGTATTAGTTTACGAGCGCCGAGTATCATGTATCACGCATGCGACTCTTA
>QMIH01000144.1:44094-56371 GCA_003987875.1 Clarias batrachus
TAACAAACGGCTCAAATCTGAGGCGCTTTTCAGGTTAATTTGTGATTACGTTTTAGGCTGGTAACTCTAAATGAACTTCTCTACAGCAGAGGTAAGTTTTGGTTTTGCTTTCCTAAGAAGGTCTTCACGAGAGACAGTTTCATCATGCGGCTTGATAGGTTTTGCAACCGCACTTGACACAATACTGTTCTTGCAAGAACTGTCCAGAAACAGCTGAGATCTGTGTCTTAAAATAACAACTGACTGTTTTTGTTGTTGGTACGCAATTACATAATTCAGTGGTGTGTTATTTCATAGTTTGGAGTATCATTTTAGAATGTAGAACAATAAATCCAAACTTGTGTCCAAACTTTTGACAGGTAAATTACATTACATTTAGGCATTTGTGGGAAAAAAAAACAAAAACAAAACAAACAAAAAAAATGTATCCAGAGCGACTTACATTTTTATATCTCATTATACATCTGAGCAGTTCAGAGTTTCAAGGGCCCAAGAGTAGCAACTTGGTGGTGGTGGGATTTGAACCTGGGACCTTCCAATGCCTTAACCACTGAGCTACCCCTTATAGTTACAGTACAATAGTTAACCTTCTGTGAAAAGATCAGTATGAATTGTTTTAGAGCAGCTATAACCATATGGAGTCTCAGCAGCTTCTCATCTTTGTATCTTGAGATTACATCACAGCACTGACCGACCACATTATGAAGTACGGTAAAGAACATCAATGTGTTGAATAACCTGCTGGCTCTGGTACAAACGCGGAGACCAACACACCCGCCATCGTCCTTACCGTTTTCTCTGGAGTCCATCAGGCTGATGAGTATCTTGTAGGCGTAGGACCGCTCGGTTAACATCAGGGACTGACACACAAAAAAATATATATATTATGTTAGGGTATTACATGAGGTTATATTAATACAGGTTTATATAACTGAAGCACTTTAACGCAGAGATTTTTATCCATAGCACTCACCTGGACATGAACATCCTGGAAGAGAGCCTTCAGGATCGATACTGCTGAACCAGGAGGCAGCACTGTGCACTTCGCCTGCAAGAGTGACATCATTCATAGCTTATAGTTTTASAAACAAGGCCAACCACAACCGGATCACATTGCAGAAAAAGAAATTGACACAGGTATTGATCCAATACCTAAATGTAGCTCTCCGATAATCTTGACATTTAAACTTATTAAACCACTAACCTGCATTTCTTTTTTGCTAATGTGACAATTACTATCTAYCTAAATCAATCAATTATTTAAAGTAAACAGATCRAMCCCGGTACCGGTTCCGTTCTTGGGCTTACCAGAGCTGTGAGTCCATGGAGAACATGTGGCGTGATTGCATAGTGATCTTTTAGCCTGTTCTCGTAGAACGTTACCAGAACCTTCACTGCAGAGAAAGTTTAGAAATCAATCAATCACAAAAGTCTTCTTTACAGGACAGAGGAAACTATTCATTAATTACTATATTTGCCAAAGTACACAAATTACTTCAAATTCATATTGTGCCAAGCTCCTAATTTTATAATCCTACCAGGTAAAAGTCACTCTTTTCATTTTCAGGGTTTTCTTGGATGTAAAAACATAATCAAAATAATTTGATCGTAGCACATCTCGGTATTAAGCCAATACAACTTCAGACGAATAACAACTTTTTTCACCGAGCCATTATTTATTTAACTTTTAATAATGAAGCCAGTGTGTGCTCAATACCAAGTACCCCCATGATTCAGTAGCCTGTAAATCCATCTTTAGCAGCAATAAGTTGAAGTACTAATTTCCTGTATAGCACAAATCGAACGGGACTAGTTTTACTGGGAGACGTTCGAGTTTGAATTTTTTCAGCCGTCCGTCATTGCATGTATGGATTCGGATGGGACCAACATCTCCGTGATTATTACGGAGGTAGGCGTGTCTGTGTTTTACATGTGGGCGTTGCACAAGACCATGTGTTGACGAGGATTTCTACTGGAGCGTAGAAAGCAGAAACTCGAATACCGGCGCGCTAGACCAAAAAACACAAGAAAACGCGTTACGGGAAAAAAAAAAATTCGGACGGGATTAGATTTCTCAGAGGACCGTCGAGTTTGCAGAAAAACAGTAGGTCATTTGCTCTGGAATGTTTACAGAGGTCGTGTGAGAAAAAGACAGACATGGCAGATTCGAACGGGATTAAAATCACAAAATACCTCTGTGAAACAGAAATTTCTCTAACGTCCCGCAGTAAAACTAGTCCCGGCCGAATAGTGCTTATGACTGTCCGTCTCTCACATTATTTTGGTTCAGTCTTCTTTACAACGTTGCTTCAGTTCACTTTTGGCCATTCGATTACACACAGTTCTCTTACAGCCCAGCCACATCAATCATTTCAGCTGGGTTGAGGTCTGGACTTTGACTAGACCATTTCAAATCCTTGATTATCTTATTTTTCAGCTAKTCTGATGTAGATGTACCGCTGTGCTTCAGATCATTGACCTGCTGCATGACTGAATTTCGTCCAAACTTTAGCTGTTGGACAGCGCGCCTCATGTTTGTCTCTAGAATACTCTGGTATACGGAGGAGTTCATGGTCGACTCAATGACTGCACAGTGAACAGGTCCTGTGGCTGCTAAATCATCACCTCTACACCGCCGTGCTCGACAGTGTGTATGAGGCGTTTCTGCTGAGATGCTGTTTCTTTTTCTCTAAACATGGTGCTGGGCATCATCTACTTTATGAGTTTGTTCAGATGCAGATTCACAAACCTCAGTTGTGTTTCAAATGTTCTTTTAAGACAGAAGCAGCGTTCTCCTGGCAACCYGTCCAAACAAACCGTACTTGTTCAGTCTTCTTCTAATTGTGCTGTTAACACTGAAGATGCTCAGTGAGATGTAGCTGTTTTTTTTATTTTTTTTATTTTATTTCTCAGAGCATTGTACCATGTGACCTTGGGGTGAATGTGCTGGGATGTCCATTCTTGGGAWGACTGGCAACTCTCTTGAATGCTTTCCACTCTGAATGGGATGTGGAGGCAGTGAGGTGGTACTTGGTATTAAATTTCTGCAAAGCTGGAAATCTTCTAACTACCCAGAGCGATTATAATGTGCTCATAAGCACCACAATTTTGATTTAAGAAAAAAACTTGAACTAAACTGAAAACTGAACAACACACACTATCCCTTTAATTTAAAGGATGTTATAATTCTTTTGCCCATTTAATGTTACATTTAAAGACCTACTACTATTGGAGACCAGTTTACAACACAATATCATCAGGTTCATTGGAGCTGGACAAGCTGGAGCAGGATGCAGTGCGTTTGTGTACTATATGTGTGTGTGTGTGTGTGTGTGTGTGTGTGTGAGTAAGTGAGTGATTCAGGCTTACCTTCGCTCTCTGAAAGGCCGCAGTAGCATTCCTGCAGGACCTGAGAGAGGAGCTGCACCCCTCGGCCACGGGTCTGAGTCTGAGAGCTTGTTAAACTTAMYCTAAGCAGCAATAAAACAGTCAGTCAGATTGCGTGCAGAATAATAACACTTCTTCTCTTACACAGTTGTTAGTATGCTGCATCCGTACAGTGTGGTTAACTGTCTGATTTTTTTTTTTTACCGTTTGCTTGTTTTACTGAAACTAAAGCGCTGCTCTCTGACCTTATTTTATTCAACTCGCATTTCCTGCAGTCATGTTCAAAGACATTTGTCCTCCCTCASGGCAACAATCTAAATGACTTGATCTAAAAACGTGTTATGTTCTGATCAGACCGAGATAGAATTCTGCTGGCATAGTTCTTAAAGCTACATTTTCACCAAAAACACCACAATGCCCAGGGTGACGCATGGTGGTGGCAGCATCGTGCTAAGGATGTGCTTCAGGGTCTTCAGCTGGGACCGGTGACCGGGGAATGTATTTCAGGACAAATCCTACAAGACTCTGTTAGACAGCCAAATATGAAAAGACATTTCATCTTAAAAAAAAAAAACCCAAAGCACAAATTTAAATCAACAAAGGAACCGCTTTAGAATAAGAGTTTTGCAACAGCCCTGTCAGAAATCTGTGGAACGACAGGAAGAGGGTTGTGCAGAACAGATTGCTTAACGATATGATCAAGCTGGAGTCATTTCTTTTTTCAAAAGGAGCGGAGTGTATTAGTTACAACTTTTTTTTTAGTAAAACTGCGAGTGGAGAAAGGGATTAGTTAAGAGGTGTTCAAACTTTACTCCCCCTGAATGTTCCCAATAGATTTTTWCTTGGATTTTGAATTTGTCATGTGCCTTCATGTGAATTCATGAAATTGTCATGTTCATGACTTCACACTCCTGTTTCGCCTTCCAGGCGCCAGAAGCGTGAATAGACTGTTTTGCGGATGTGTGCTGCCCTTTACAATGTGATGAGCCCTCTTGAGAACCCTGGTGTTGTGATAAATGTCCTGAGCTACTCCACAGATGGACTGCGTGGTTTTAATCACCCGCTGGAGAGCTTTCCTTTCCTGAGCGGTGCGATTCCCAGACCACGCTGTAATTGTGCTGGTGATTACACTTTCGACTGAACATCACTAATTTAGAAGTCTCTGAGGATTTTGGTTGATGCCTCGACAGATTTCTTCAACCTTCTTAAGAAGTACAGAACAGACGTTGCAGGGATTTCCTCCTCAGGAGCCGTTGAGTGTTGTGGAACCATGTTGGGTCGTCGCTGAGGATTAATTCCAAGGAATGTAAAGGTTTCTACCCTCTCCACCTCAGTCCCGCCGATGTAAATTGGATCCTTTCTCCCTCATCTCCTTGGTCTAGTCTTGACTTAAGGAGAGTTTTCTCTCCTGACACCATCAGTCCTACCAGCTCTCTTCCATGAGACGTTCCCACTCCTCCTGTGATCAGAACGATGACTGTTGTGTCAAGTGGATTCGGGTGTTGGTCTGGGATTTACCTTGTTTTCATTGTTTTTACCTCACAAAAACCTGCAATTTATCACAAAAGTGTAGATTTTAATATCCACTGTAAAGCTTGACGTTTCATCTCACTACATTCACACGTCGATCAGGATTCCTGAAGCTGGAGTTCAGAACCGTTCCATGATTCTCTTGTTCCCGATACTTGTAAGGGAGATCACCAAACTGTGCTGTGCACACACGAACACACACTAAGGGCAATTTGGGAACGCCCTTGAGCAAGTCTTTGGACTGTGGGAGGAAACTGGAGTGCCTGGAGGAAACCCACCAACCAACTCCATGCACACAAACCCAGAGGTGGGTATCGAACCCGCGACCCTTGAGGCGCGAAGCCACAATGCTAACCACTACGTGCTGTCTACTTGCATACGTGTGCGATTTTCATTTTAAAACTGGCTATAGCAGGTTTTACCTTGTTTAAATTCAGCACCTTTAAACATTTGGACTCACCATGAATGTCAGATAACGCATGGAAAATCCTCTAACAACAGAACGAGAAAACTAGGCAAGAAAAATGACTAAATTCTGATTACATCATCAATCTGAGCGATCTGGGAAACAAGATCGGAGTATTTTGACTATTCCCCCCGCGTTTAATCTGACATTTTGGTGATATGTCATATATATAGGGATTATAGTCACTGTGTTTGTGTCCTGTTGCTGGTTTTTGGTCCAGCATTGTAACAGTGTTGACAAAAGATTTTTTCATCAGCTGTCAGTAAGCATGTCAACATTATTCATTGTAAGGATCAAACAATTCTGTAAACAAAGTGTGATTTTGGTCTGCAGCACCAGTCCAAAGTTTTGCTCCCAAAAGCTTGGATTTAGTTTCTACATTCTAGAACAACACTTGAGATTTTCCAAAACTATTAAATAACATTAATGGCGTTAGGTAAATAAATGACACAAAACTGACACAAATTTCAGCAGTTCTGGAACAGTTCTTGCATGAACAGTATTGTGTCGAGTGCGTTAGCAAAACCCATCAAGCACCATGATGAAACTGTCTCTCATGAAGACCTTACCAAGAAAGCGAGACCAAAAATTACCTCTGCAGAGTTGTTGTTCATTTAGAGTTACCAGCCTCAGAAATCACCAATTAACCTCTAAATCACCTCAGATTAAAGTCGTTATGAAAGATTTACAGACCATACTGTAGGTAGTAGATACATCTTAATATCAACTGTTCAAAGGAGATTATTGCAGATTTTGCACACTCCATGCACACAGACCCAGAGATGGGAATCGAACCCTCGACCCTCGACACCTGGAGGTGTGAAGCCACAACGCTAATCACTATGTGCTGTCTACTTGCATATGTATGCAATTTTCATTTTTAAAAAGTGCCAAAAGATATCGTCTTGTGTACATCTTGACCTYATCATGCCYGCAATTTCATCGTAGACAGGCGGATTCTGTGCGAAACTGGGCAAAACTGGCACAGTTTTTGTCTTCAAGAGTGGAAAAACATCACCCTTAAACTCGACCCCTGAAAATGTCAAAACCATCTGGGAACTTGTGCACGATGATCATCTGCGAACAATCCCCGACATTGCTGCCATTGTCAGTGCATCATACGGAACAGCCCAATCCTCACGTTGGGATTTGAACATGTGCCATGTTGTGGTGACCAAGCTCGTCCCCATCATCACCTTGAAGTCTGCCAAGAACTCCGTCAGAGTGCCGCGGAAGACCGGTCCTTCACGTCGAGGATCGAGGTTGCTTCGTCTCACCGGGTATGACGATGGTGAGACTTGGCAACAGTCTTCACGGTGGAAGTGGACGGTCCACAGCTGGACCAAGCGCATGCTCATTGTCTAATTGTTTACATTTGCGGCACTGTACATCAAGAATTCGTCCCCAGGGACGTCAATAGCAAATTCTACTACCAGATTTTAAGACAGAGGACATTTGTGGGATGCGAATTTTAAAAACATTTTAATACTCCTTTGTATAACGGAGTGTGTGTGTGTGTGTGTAATACATTACCCTAGCGCCTCAACCAGCTCAAGAATGGAGAACTGTTCAGCCTTGACACCTTCAAGAAAGATGAATATTAGTTTAGACAAYTGAACAAAATCCTAACTTTATGCAGTTCATTGTACAGAGTGCAGGACACAGACATTTTTACTGCACAACTTTTTATTCTGTATGCTCTCACAGCCTTTAAAACCTCAATATTACACCAGAAATCATGCAGTAAATATGACATCACTAATTTAGCTTGGTTTGGACCAGTTTTTACACCAGCACTTTCTGCTTCTGCTGCACATACACACGTACAGGATGTGGTCACCCAGCTAGCAGCATTCTTATCACGCTACACACGGTGACTGTTTTTCCCCTACCCGTATTCCTCTATTCCCGCCTCCACTGCTGTGATTGGACAATTCCTGAACTAAAGAAGCATCCGACTAATTAAAACTCAGCGGCTGGAATTAGTAACCAATCAGAGTACAAAGGGGGCGGGATTTAGCCGGAATACGTTTGGAGCAAACAGTGCAGGTTTAAGTAGCAAGTTATGGAGTGCACACACATCCTGTTCGTTCATAACCACAGTATATGTTTGGCATTTGAATCAGAGACTGATTAACATACCTGTTGCGATATTTGCAGCCGAACTGTCGTCTTGTCCAGACACAAATTCCTCCACCAGAGCTAACAGATGAGCAGCCATGGCGAACAACTTCAAACATCTCCCTGTGCGCATGCGCACATGGTTTTTCGCGGAAATAAATTACATGCTAATTTTAGACGATTATAAAAAATGAAAAATACACTGAAAGTTCCATAGTAATTTCTACATTCGAGTTTATGAAATTTATTTAAATTACAAAATGCAAAAATAAAACAAAACAAAAAACCGAGACGGGAGTTCGACCAATCGTTGATGGCTTTCCCGTGTGACGTAGTTTGTCTGCGATCGAAACGCGCATGCGCACAAGGCTGGTACAAAGCAGCTGAACCTGGTCGAGTTCGGACGAGTTAATAACGGGAAGAGCTAGCGTTCGTCTATATATCGGTTTTTTTCCCCCTGCGAATTAACAAGTTAATCTGGAGTCTGTACGATGTAGCGTACTTAGTAAACTGCGAGCGGGTGCTTAGAGACGGACAGGTTTAACTATAAATCGATCTTGTTTTCCAGCCAGAAATAAGTCGCTTGAGGTCTCGCGCACACAAGTGGAGTTGGTGAACTAACTAACCAACCAACTAACTAACGAGCTAGCTAACTGAATGACTAACAAACTAACTGTTATGTTTGTCGATTAATATCTATCGTGGTCGTGTTTCGTCAGGAAGTGTTAAGTTAGAGAAAAAAATTACAATCCCATTGCTTTGTTTATCTAGTTAGTTAGTTAGCTGGTTAGTTAGTGTCGCTAACTTACTCACTCACTCACTAACCAACTAACTGTTATGATTATTGAATGATAGTCGTGTTTCCTCAGGAAGTGTTACATTATAGAAAATTTTAAAACCCCATTGCTTTGTTTACTTGGTGAGCTGGTTAGTTAGTTAGTTGGTGTTGGTAACTTATCTAAACTCACTCCGATACTCAGCTAAAAACGAGGGGTGTCGCGTGAGACAACTTGAGAAACTGAAACCAACATTGACTAAAATAGTCTCCCTCCAGGAAGGTAGGCCAGTTTTGGTAACCTGATTATTTAGTAACGTTTTCGATCACCCTGAGACGTTGATGCTAGTTGAGCCGTGTCCTGCTGTTCCCAAGGAAACCCGGCGTGAGCCCGAACCCTTCGACACGACCCACTTCACTTATTTTTTTAAAAAGCTAGACAGATCCGCTCATCTGACTTCCACTTCCCTATACAGCTGAGAGAAAAGGAATCGCCTCCTACACGGCCCTTTAAAGCTGATCTCGTCAACTAGTCGACACCCCAACCCGCTCCGATGCTCTGTGCCAGGTGAAGAAGTCATCCTGCTGCTCCCTGTCCGGTTGCACTACATGCGCCAGAAATCAAGCCAGTCCTGCGMAGAGATATCTAAAGGTTTTAAGTTGTGACCAGACGGCGATGTGGCTGCTGTTCCTCTGAGCACCATGGGAGGATGTGTGGGGAGAGAGCGCGCAGAGTCCAGAGGGTCGTCCGGCCGAGGACGGGGMCAGAGAAAGCGTGGAGGTAAGACTTCGGTTTAGGTCGCTTTAAAGGTGCAMGGGGTCAGTGATGATTTTTCAGATCAAAGCTCTATGGGTCTTAAGGGGTGCACATACTTTTAAAGGATGGGATTAATTTTTCTTAAAACAATGGATCGCACAAYAAATGGATGAGCTGCAGTTATAGCAGATTAATCAACTCGTCCTGACCGGACTTTAGTCGGTATTAATTAGCAGTGAATGATTGTATATTGATATTCATGACCGTGATGAAAACAGGCAGTGAGTTGTAGAGAGAACAAACGTAGTTCTCCACATATGCTGTATTTATGTCTGAAGAGTTGAAATTTTGCAAGAAAATTTCTGTAAATCGAACCGAACGCCAGCTAAGTTGTGCGTACATCCGGGAGCTGCTCAAATCTTGTTTTACGTCAGTGCAAAGCGAATTTTTCTGTAGTGAAGTGAAATTAATTATTTGTTTTCCCCCCAAGTCATATTTTTTGCATTTTGTGCAAGATTTAGTGAAGACATTGCAACATGGGTCCTAATGAAGTTTTCAAGGAGAGTTTCAGTCAATGGAATCAATATCAAAGAATTTCAGTTTATTCACAAAACAAATCGAGGTGATTGCTGATTTGTGTCAGGTTTTTTGGTGGCGTGATGGTAACTGAGGAAGTAAACGAAAATGAATCCTTTGTTACGGAGCGATTTCATTGACCGATCAAAAATCCTATTTMATTTCATCTTCATAAAATGACACTGTTGTGGTTTTAAGTCAACACATCGACCTCTGAAGATCAAAGATTGTGGTTACGTTGTTTAACTCCCAGCTGTACTTTAGTTCTTGTGGGAATGCATCGTAGAGGACGCATGTAAATGGAACTGTTTTTTTTTTGTGTGTGTGTGTTTTTTTTTTTACAAATTTATGCAAGAAATACACACATGAAAATGATCACTGCATAGTTTATTTATTTATTTATTGATAAGGTGATATTAATTACCTTGAAGATTAGAGGTCAGTTAGAAAACTTATTTGGGAAATGTAGTTCTGGTGCAGAATGCCTGTTTGTTTGTGTTTAGCTGCACGTTCAGTCAGTCATCAATTTTATATACGCTGTGCTGCACGAGCCACTGAAGATCCCAGGGTGATTAAAAAGTAAAAATTCTAATCACTGTTTTTTTTTTTTTTCAAACGTATTTCAAAAACAAAATAATAAAATCGGAAACAAAATAACAAATCAGAAAACACAGCGACAATTTGGACAAAACGGAAAATGTAGGTATAGTTGGCAAATTAAATTCTTTCTGCTGGTCTTGAGTGACAGATGTCTCGTCCAATCAGTGGTAAGAATTTAATTCACAAACTACACCTACATTTTCCGGTTTGTCTGAATTGTCGTTGTGTTTTCTGATTTATTTTGTTCCCGGTTTTATTTAGTTTTAGTTTATTTTGTTTTCGGTTGTTATTTTGTTTCTGTTTTTTAAATTTTATTTTCAGTTTTATTTTCTTTTAGAATTTTTTATCTTGTTTCCGGATTTGTCTTGTTTCCGGATTTGTCTTGTTTTTTGCTTTTGTTTTGAAATTTTGTTTTGGTTTTGAAATTTTATTTTCAGTTTTATTTTCTTTTAGAATTTATCTTGTTTTCGGATTTATCTTGCTTTCGGTTTTGTTTTTGAAATTTTTTCAGTTTTATTTTCATTTAGTATTTTTTATTTTGCTTCTGGGTTTTTTGTCCACCATACCTKCCTCATGGCAGGCGTGAAACCCTGCACTGAGCAGCTGATGCCCCCTAATTCATTAAATCATCCTAATTTTACCTACTGCACCTTTAAACCCTTATTTTCGACCACAAGCGTCTGTGTCATGTTCCAGTCATGTCACGGTCACTGAACACTGTCACTCTGTTGGTACCACGTGATCTGAAGCATGTTTTCCTAAAGAAAAATGTTTCTCCTCAACATTGTTCTCCTAAAGATGCACTCCTAGTCTATTTAAAAGATTCTTTAACTTCTAATGTGTTTCTGTAAGCAGTACGATGAGAGTGTGCTTTCCTCTTGAACATCCACGTCAGACGTTAATGATCTTCACCAGGGACTTAATTGATTTCTATCAAGTAAAACGCAGAGCCACAGATCCTCGCGGTCGTCTCGGTGCGGTACGCGGCCTCTTARCAGATGGGATAAAAACCGCGTCTCAGACGCTCCGTCGTAGATCTACGCTTGGTGTAAAGTGTATATAAAGTGTATAACTGGAGGTCCCCCTCATTTCAGGGCTTGTTTTTGGCTGACTAAGGACAAGCTCCACCCTTACGCACACATTCGGTGTGTTTATAGTGGATTTGTTTAGTGATGGTGGTGTTGCGTTCCGGTGGTTGCTGGTGTGTTTGTGTTATTCCTGTGAGAAGATGGATTTTGTGTTCCAGTCTGAGATCATGTTGTTATTGACTAGTGCTGTTTGAAAGGATGAAACAAAAGCGATAACGGTAATAATGTTTTGCTAAGGCAAAGTAGTCTTGTATTTCAGTCTTGTTAATCGTCTTATTAATGAGAACTCTAAGTTGACTTACGCGGCCAAAGCCGATAAAGAAGGAAGGCACATGAGAGCGTCACTCTTAACACTTTTTTTCCGAAATATTAATAATATTAGATATTAGTTAACGGAAGTTTTCTCTTCTTCTCTTGTGTTTAATGGCGGCTCACAAACCGAGCAGCTGTTGGAATTGTTAACTGAATTGAAGTTTAAGCTAAAAACTTTTCCCTCAGAATTTTATTACAGAGTTATTACAASTTTGGCCGTCAATCCCGAGCTAAGGTTTATTTATAACGATTTTATTTTTAAAGATGTAGGATTAWTAGCTTACTAAACACATGAAGAGAATAGTTTTAAAGTTCAGGATCCTAGCAGTAGCTGTCTGACATACCAGGGATTTGACCTCACGACCTTCTGACCTGTGAAACACAACCTTAACCCAAAGATGGAGAGATTCTTAACTTTAAGACCCTCGTAGTGGAGATTCTCAAATCTAACACGCTGTTCAGACTCGTTGCGTGTGTGTTAGTGTTTGTGTATAGATGCTGGACTGTTTCTGAGCATCACGTGAAAGTCGGTGAAATCCTGCAGTGTCGCTGTTGATGCAGATTTAATGAGGAAGGTCAGGTTTGTCATTGTGCAAATGTGACAAAATATATGGACTATCCGAAGGTCATTACGCAACTGCGTGAGTAGCAGTCGGATGATCAAA
>QMIH01000144.1:70128-85368 GCA_003987875.1 Clarias batrachus
TGTATGTATGTATGTGTACTATTCGTGTGTTAAATCGGATTAGATCCAGCTCAGTGTTGGAGAGAGAAAATAACCTTCATAATGTTTTATATATGCTTAGAACCTTAAATGTTCTAAGCATATATAGTGCCATATAAATAATTTTTTTAAATGCTGTAAATGGCTGCAGCACCAAAACCCAAAAATCAAGGTGTTAAGTCTAGTAAATAAGGTCATGAATAATTGTTTACCTCGCTCTGATAAATTCTGAAAATTAAAGAGTTAATATCCAAGCAGCTCTTAAACGGCCCATATACTGTGTGTATATACATTAACTTTTTTACGTTTAGACATTCTGCTCTTATCCCGAGCGACACACTGTACAGAAGTGCTGTGAAGTTACTGTATAGATCCTGACACACAGGGTTACTAGATCACTGACCAAGGACCATCAGTCAAACACTAGGGAAGGGTGCTCTTTTTTTTTTGAACAGTGACTCAGCGGAACGGACATCTACAGGAAGTAAATTCCACCAAGTAAAGTAACGGAACAGAGAACACTCTAACACACATGTAACATATTTTAAATCTTATAAAAGCTTCCAGGATTGTGAGAGCATGCATGCAGTTTGTACATGCATCTCTCAATGTATGTGCGTATGTATATGTGCGCGCGTGTGTGTTTCCAACAGTCCAAGTGTGTAAATTCATATGGAAAAAAACTAAAGTTTTAAAACTGTATCGTTCGTACTGCTCCTATTGTTTTGTAGTTAAAAAACATTGACCTGCAGCTGTTGTGATGAAATAAATAAATAAATATAATTAGCAGAAAAGATCAGATGAAAAGATTTTTTTTTWAAATTATTTTGTGAAAAACCTTGAATGTTTTTGGCTTGACTAGATTGACTGTAGAGTTTATTAATAATAATATTATTGGTAAAATGCTACATTTTTGTGGACTAAAACTAGACTAAAATGCTCAGACGTTTAGGCGACTAAAACTCGACTGAAAAAAATAGGATAGGATTGACCACCTGCTACAAACTAACAGGAACATTTATCCCTGGACTAAGACTAAAATTAAAAATAGCTGAAAAATTAACATTAGTACTGTGTGTGTCTGTGTGTGTCTGTGTGTGTGTGTGTGTGTGTGTATGTTGCTGTGACCTGCATTGTGCTTTGTTTCATTCTTAGCGGTTTTAGCACTTCCACGCTAGTGTCGTCTCTCACCTCCTGTTGTGCTGCAGTGTGAATCGAGGCAACGGGGCAAATCCTGATTACGTGGCTGCACCTAAGCCGCCCACGCGCTATAAATAATTTGTTTGGTTGAAAGGTGACCTTTTAAAACTGTTCCTTACGGTCGGTCGTTCCTTGGCTTCTTTTAGCATCTTTTCAGCAGCTCCTTCCACACGCACACGTGCACACACACACACACACACACACACACACACACACACACACACATATATTTGCATGTGTGTTCTTTTGTGTTTTATTCCTTGACACAGATGCAGTTTGTTCTGCTTTGATGAGCTGCTGCTTATCAGCTGCCGTGCGTATGGGTGAGATGGTTTTTTGTTAAGAAGGAAGAGGTGGAGTTGAGGTGGGCGTTAAACTGATAGATTTTTTTTTTTTCAAATACTTTTTCCATCACGCTTGAACAAATATCTTGTATTTGTGTGTGTGAGACTCCTGAACAGAAAGCAGATCTAGTCTGTATAACGTGCCCGTTGGAAACTGTGGTTTCAGTGCGTCTGCTCGCTCAATGTTATTTCACAGACAAAAAAAAAGACAAAGTGTAAATCAGGCGTGGTGTTAGTGTTGTATATCTGAGTAACACTGGCTGGGTGTTTGCTCGATGACAGCTGGGGGGTTGGGAAGGGGTAGGACGTGGTGTTACGGGTCTTTTATTTCCTTCCCGCTTATTCCTCAAGCTGAATCGTTGAGACCGTTACACAAGTTGCTTCAACCTGATGTTCAAGTCAAGTTTTATTCCCTTTATTTTTTTTAAAGACTTTTCTACAAAATTTAAGTCTAGAGATGGGAATCACCAGTCACCTCTCAATACGATATTATGACGATACTCCAGTGACAGTTTGATTAAAATTGTGGTTCTTTGATGTATCGCGACTTTATAAATATCTCGATTCGATATGACCTTTTTCACCTAATTTCATTACAATTTGAACCTAATTGTAAAAAAGGTTCAAGTAAAGTTTAATAAGTAATTAGATGTCGCTCGTTCCCCCCCCCCCTTTTTTTTTTTTACTAAAAACCAAGTGCAGCATGTTAACAATACAAACTTACTTAAAATAAAAGAGTTTAAGATTATACTGAGCAGCATGTATCTCTGTCATCCACCATAATTCACCCCTACCACAAGGTTTTACTTGAGGATTATAAAGACGATTTTTGATAATGTAATGCCATAAAAATGCATTTCTATTGCATAAATCACCACACAAAAGAATCGYGATTAATAACTAAAACAATTTTTTCCCCCAAAATCTCAATTTAAGTCTAGTTGTTTTGTAAAATGAATTCCCATAATTCTTTTTTTAGTTGATATCCCTTTTTTTWWAAAATCAAGATCTGACTCTTATTTGCAGTCCTGAATTTCTTTCTTTTTTTTTTTCTTTTTTTTTTCCAAAGTTTAAGATTGTGCTTTTAAATGTGGTGTGTTTTTGTTTGTTTGTTTGTTTGTTTTTCCCTTGGTCTGTGACTTGAATTGTAAATGTTGTTCCACATGAACCTACATGACCGTGAGTGTATGAATAATTGGTTCGGGTTACGTATCGCGCTTCTTTTGTGTGGGAATTCGCGTATCGCCAAGTATTGACTCCAGAATCGATTTATATATTTATTTTTATGTACAACCTGAATTCCGGTAAAGTTTTCTTATTTTTTATTTAATGAAACGAAATATAAAAGACTTTCAAATAGATGAGTCAATATTTTATTCACAATAGATCATCGAGAACATCAGTGTTTAAACAGAGACATTTTTACACTTTTATCCACTGAAGGAGCTCATTTCAAATGGTCTCAAAAAAGTTGTAACATACATGTTTGTGTTTGAGGTGGTGAAATACCTCTTTAATCCTTCAAATTCACACATTGGCACGCTGTACAGCACCCTGTTATTGGGATATTTATAAAATCACGATACTAACGGGATTGCAGTGCAAATCTGTACAAAAAAAGGTGATCAAGAAAATGTCCAGACTAGCAACGATTATTATATATTTTTTGCTTTACTTAAGGAAAGTGTCTTCCTGTGACATCCCGTCCCCATGTCCGTTCTGCGGGTGAGCAGATCACATGTCTCATAAGCACGGCTGTTTTGGTCTGGCCGACAGATTTTCAGTGATTGTGTATGATCTTTCTCAGCATTGTGCGTGTTACCGTGCCATTGTTGACTCGAAATAGGAGTTCATCTGTGGTCAGCTGTGAATGTCAGCCTTAATGCGTGTAAACACTATTGTGAACATAATGGCTTTTGGACGGCAGTGTTTACCTGAAATGTGCACTTAAAGTAGGAGTGTACATAACTTCCTCAAATAAACAACTGCGACTCGTGACGTTTATTAATGCGCTATGTGCCGCGGAGCAATCAGATGGTGATCTAGTGCTTCTTAACCGTTTCTTTATTGTTTTTAATGCGATATTTGATCCTTTTTTGCCTGAGCTAGACATTTCGTAGTTGAGTAGGTCTTTAAAGACTTAAGTGTTTCAGAGTGGAGGTGATGGATCACGCTTCACTACAGCTTTTATTGAGTGTGGCATCAGGGCCACAACAAATCACGGAGTTTAAACCCTAAATCTGCTCCCAAAACACTTTAGGTTCATCTTTAGTTTAATACATGACCCTTTAAAAAAAAAAAATTGACTTTAAAGGTAAACCTGTAAAATACAGATGTTACAGGTGCTTTTTCTTTGGTATAAGTACTGTTGGGTAAATACAGTAATAATTCACCACCCCAAGCTGTTTCCTCTACGGTTGCTTTGTGTTCAGTACAAAAAAAAATCATCCAGTTAATTTTTTTTATCATTTAGCTGAATTTATTTGTTACACCGGGAAAAATTATATATGGTCATGAAAAAAAATAATAATAAAAAAACAATTTAGATGGTATTTGCAGTTTCCTCGAAATTGCAAGTGTTTCCGTGAACTGTAAACTCTACTGTATTCGTTCTGTTCAAAGGAAAAATTTGTAAACTCTGAATCGCGACTGTACATCCGACCTGTTTTATATATGATGTCTGTAAAGAAGTATAAGCGAAGATCTAGAGATGTTGTGTATAGTAGCATGGAAATTCGTTTGCAGGGCCAGGCAGWACACTGATTTGCATATAATCATGATGCGAGTGGTGTACAAGTCAAACCAGGACTTTTGATTGGTGTTGGCTAGACTAGATTGACTGTAGGGTTTATTAATAATAATCTTATTGCTAAAATGTTACGTTTATATTGAATAAAATACTTAAGGGTTACTTTGACTAAAACCTAGACTTAAATACAGTGGAACCTCGGGTTGCGAGTAACTCKGTTTACGAGTGTTCCGCAAGACGAGCAAAGGTTTTTAATAAATTTTGACTTGAAAAACGAGCATGTCTTGGTTTASGAGTGCCGACTTTTTTGACACSGACACACCGTCTCTCGCYTTTACACCCCCTTCCCCAGCTTCACACAGACACACACACACTGCTCTACACAGAAACTGTGCTCTGTCGCGATTCTTTTCAAAGGTAAGGTACTGGTTCTTTTGTAAGGTACTGGTTCTTTTGTTACTTTAAAGCAGTGATTCCGTCAGTCTGCGCTCACGCGAGTGTCATTAATGAGAAATCTTTTTTTCCCGTTAAAACAGCGTTTCCGTTGTGTATGTGTTTGTTGTAAAACTTAAAAATCGAGGTGGAGGTGCTGTGTAAGACGAGGCGAGGGAAGGGGCTAATTCCACACACACACACAAACGGAAACACTTTTCTGTTGGGATTTATTTCAACTTTTTTTTTTAAAGGTAAAGTGCAGGTTAATTTGTTTTATTTTTTACTTTATATATTGTATTAATTATTTTTCTKTATTTTGTTGGGGCTGTGGAACGTATTATTTGAGTTTTCCTTATTTCTTATGGGAAGATTTGATTTGGTTTACAAGTGTTTTGGAATATGAGCCCGCTTTCAGAACGAATTATGCTCGTAATCCAAGGTTCCACTGTACTTAAGAGCTTAAGGGTTACTTTGACTAAAACCTAGACTAAAATACTTAATGGTTCCTCTGAGTAAAACCTAGACTTAAATACTTACGGGTTACTTTGACTAAAACCTAGGCTAAAATGTCCAGACAATTAGTCGTCTAAAACTTGACTAAACAGAAATAGGATAAGATTGACTAAATATGATAAAAACAGGGAGATTTATCTCGGGACTAAGACTAAACTTTTAAATAGCTGACAAAATTCACACTATCTACTGATTGTAAGGTCGGTTCTGCTAGGGATTAGTGACCCGGTTCTAACACACCTCTTGCACAGCTGGCGTGGATTGAAAAGCTTGTTATAATGGAAGTGTAACAAATACTTTGTAGTAAAGGCTACTGCTTCAGATCCGAACTGTCTGCTGAATGCATTAATCTAAATGTATATGAGGTAGAATTTATAGAAAAATTACTCATTGATATAAAAATCTGTTTTATTTTTTTGTAAAGTTTTGTTAGTGAGTGTTCATTTAATTTACAAGTACAGTACTGTCTGTCTAGCGATGTATCGTTCACTTCAGTTAGAACATTTGTACACCTGCCTGTTGTGCCACAAAAGCGTACAGTCATACAGGGACCGGTCGAGATCTTCATCTAATCTAAATTAAACATCAGAACGCAGCGCTCCAGACAAAGAGAAATATTTTATTTTAGTCCGAACCCAAAACATTCAGGAGCCGAATTAAATTTTTAGGTCGAATCCTTTTCATGACGTGTCCAGGTTAACTTGTGTGCTGATTCAAACCGGAGCCGTCGTCACAAGAAACTCMGTTAGCGGTGCTTTTGTTAGCATTATGCGATGAATCTGGCTGACTAGGTTTTCTCCATCGATGGCATCTGATTGTTTGTAGAAGAGTTTGGATGCGCAAGGAGTCAGAATAAGTCAGAAGTCGTCATTTTTTCCATTTGGTGTTTCTTGTCCGTCGTCGTCACGCCCTTGGTTAGCATGACGCTGGACAAGGTTCAAACGCTACCAAGTATTAAAAAAAAGAAAAGAAAGGAAATTCACTAAAACTTAGTATATTCTGTTTGCTGTTAAATATCACATCAAGTATCTCCTCTTCTGTCATTCTGCAATTCACGCCACAAGCGTGTCGACACAGGATTTCATAAACTTTCGGTTTCCTGTGAATTTCACTGGATGAGCTACAACAGCAGCACCACCACGTCAGGATCCGTTCCCGTCAGCCAAAAAAAAGGAATGTCATGGGAAGAGACCCACTGGGACTGGACTTTTGTGCATGGAAAGTCCCAAATTAGTCAGCAGCTCCACAAATATTCACACCATCCTGTCCGATACCGCTATCCACCCTATGATCAAAGTCACAGAGAGCACTTTTATTATCTTCATCCTAATTCATCCAGACATACCACGGTCATGACGGAGAGAGAATGCGGTACATGYCATGCATCCCGTCGCTTATACTGTAATACATTATTAGGTCAGACCAACAGAATCATTTGTTGTATTCACAGGAGATTCAGAGTTTTGACAAATCACACTGAAAAAATCATTACTCTTCCCATAAAACTTGAGATTTCTGGTTTTTTATATGCGAAATATATCTAACACAGTTTCCTTTATTTGTCGAAGATGATGCGCTTCTCATTTTAGTTTAAAAATCCCAAACTGGCAGCATGTTTCGCAACTATTAAAGGTTGACCCAGATCATATACGGTTCTTAAAATGTATATCACATGTAAAAATGTACACTATATTGCAAAAGTATTCGCTTGCGGCCTTCACATGCATATGAACTTGAGTARCATCCAAGTCTTAATCCATGGGGTTTAATATGATGTTGGTCCACCCTTTGTAGCTATAACATCTTCAACTTTTCTGGGAAGGTTTTCCACAAGGTTCAGGAGTGTGTTCATGGGAATGTTTGAGCATTCTTCCAGAAGCGCATTTGTGAGCAGTGTTTTTATTTCCATCATGTTTTTATGATGGCAGTATGGGGAAAGAGGACATATGTAGTAGAGTGGATTGGTTTGCTTTACATCATATATTCGTGTCAAAGGTGTATAAGACTCACTTTGTCGGACTTGAGAACAAATCCGACTTACAAACGAGTCCCTTTCCAGGAGCATGTCCGTAAGTCRGGGACTCTACACTGGTTTTAATGTCATGGCTGATAAAAAATATAAAATATATAAAATGTGTGGAATTTGTGTATTCGATGAGTTTATTATTGGATTTGCATTGTGATTTTTATTCGCTTTCATGTTTTGATGATGTCATCTGATAAATCGTGCTAACAGTTCTACACCTGTTGTTGTTCCACTACAGCCCGTAATGAACCTCTGAAGAAGGACAAGCCCAGGTGGAAGAGCGACTATCCCATGACGGAAGGCCAGCTGCGCAGTAAGAGGGACGAGTTCTGGGACACCGCGCCGGCTTTCGAGGGCCGCAAAGAAATCTGGGACGCGTTAAAAGCGGCCGCCGTGGCCCTGGAATGCAACGACCACGAGTTAGCTCAGGCAATCCTGGACGGAGCCAGCGTCACGCTACCACACGGTGAGAGAATCCAACCACGCCTGTAAAACGTTAGCATGTTTTCTGAGACATACAGTTAAGATTTCAGCTCTCGTCCTTCTTCCTTAGGATCCCTGACCGAGTGCTACGACGAGCTTGGCAATCGCTACCAGCTACCCGTTTACTGCTTGGCCCCGCCCGTCAACCTGATCACCGAGAGGAGCGAAGAGGAATCCGTGCCGGAAAATGCGGACGCCCAGACGGCCCCGAAGAAGGAGTTCCAGCTCAAGGTGCGCCTCTCGACGGGCAAGGACGTCCGTCTGAGCGCCAGCATGTCCGATCCCGTGGGCCTGCTGAAGAAGCAGCTGCAGGCTCAGGAGGGCATCGAGGTGACGCATCAGCGCTGGTTCTTCTCTGGGAAACTTCTCACGGACAAGACACGCCTTCAGGACACCAAGATCCAGAAAGACTTTGTCGTCCAGGTCATCGTGAATCAGGCAGATAATTAAAGCCAGGACCAAATGGCGCAGAGAACACAGGAAGCTTCTGTTTTTGGAAAGAAACAACCAACATATGATGCTTCCTGTGCGCACTACAACATCTTTTTAAAGAAAAAAAAAGTGAAATGTCTCTGCCTGTTCTGTCTTCTTCCCTTTTTTTTTTTTTATCTCACAGAAATGATAGTCAAGAAGAAAGATGGACGTYGTGTGCTGCTTAAATCTTCTACTCTACAAAATGTAACTCCAGTCTGACCATCACTGTACCTTTTTTGCTGAATCCTTACGCTGGTTCTGTTTCGTTTGGACGGACGCTCTGACCCATGAAACATGAAAGTCAAAGTGAATTTTTTTTTTTTTCTTTGTGTGTGTGTGTGTGTGAGAGAGAGACCTGCACATGAGAGCCTCTTTAAAACTCACCTGGTTAAAAAAAAAGAAACAAAGGATGGTTGAAAGAAAGTGGTTAAAATGTCTACGCTTGCTCGAGCGAAGTGCCAACGTGAATAAGCGGAGTTTTAAAATAATGCAAATAAAAGCACATATAATTGACTTCTCGACTGTGATTCTGGAAGATGCTTCGACTTTCGAGGATTGTGTGCGACCCGTGCAGTACCTCAAGCGCTCCCGATGATATCTCAAGGTCTTTTATTTCTTCTCTTGGTATATAAATATCCTTTTTTTTTTTTTTTTTTTTGTAGACTACAGGAACTCGAGCTTCATTTGCACACTTGCTTATAAAATGTATAAGCGTCTATGTGTATCGCGCCTTTTAAAAGGAGAAAAGCTATTCTTATACGCCGATTGTTCTTGAGGTGTGCCTATCTGTATCGGCTTTAACGCCAGGCTCTTCTATATATATAAAATCATTTTGTTTGTTTTTTTCTTTCTTTAATTTTTAAAATAGTGGCTGGACCCACAAACATTATTTCAAACTTGTATCCTGTTTGAAATTCAGAGCACAAGTTTTACTATGCAATGTCTTGTGTGCAAAAAAGTACAAAGATTAACCCTTTCACCGTTCACTAGGTGTCTGTACTCTCAGTACGTGTGTGTGTGTTTCTACTTTGGCGCACACATGTATTTCAGTGTATGCTTTGTGGGGGGGAAAAAGACGACAAGCAAGTTCATAAAAATATTTAGGTAAATGCAGTCTAAGACGTATATACGAAATAGATTTATAAAAGGGTGTCTCATGATGCAATGCGTCCTAGCGGGCCTAAGGTTTTATTAACATGATCAGTTTCTTTATATTCTGTTTACTGAAACAGCCAGGATGTTAAAAAATAAACACAACAAACACATTTGGGACGCTCTGTTCGGCCTTATCTCTAATGGAAATGAGCAGGAAAGTAGTTCCTTAGAAAAACCAGCAGGGTGGAACAGGGTAGGGTAGGGGTGGAAAGATTGGCTGGATTGGGTTGGGTGGGATGGTTTAGGGGTCAGAGGATTGTTTGAAAAAAAGAAAAAAAACAAAGCACAAGTATTTGGCCACAAAAAAAAAAAAGAAAAAACTGTACAACAAGCCATAACTTCATAAATTAGTGATATCGAATTAGTGATGAAGTGGCTTATATGTTTTATGTTTGTTTGTTGTTTTATGTACTGACCTTGGACAATCTTTAGGCTTCCTGTGAAACACGATTTAAAATATCACGAGCTCACGGCCTCCTTATGACCTTGTCCCTGATCTGAGAGACTTTTTTTTTTCCCCCCGTCTTTATCTGCCATTTTTTTTTTTTTTTTTTTAAATCAAGATTACACTATACAATAAGATTAGGATTTTAAATTTTAGGTTTAAAAATAAGATTAATATGTCAGGGTAAAACCAGAACCCCTTGGTTTTTTTTTTTGGTTTTTTTTTTACTGCTTTATAATCCTAATGAATCCCCACCTGATCAGTGACCCGTCACTATTCGTCATCGTTCATGCTTGTGTTTTTATTATTTTTTTTATAATTAAACTTTAAGAAACTGAGAACTGGTCTGCCTGAGGCCGCCGTGTTGACTCTGGCCTGCTGTTCAAACAGGTCCGATGGGTTCCTGACGATAAACAGAATCCTAAACCTTCATGTTATGGCAACAGACCTACTGTAAAAGCTTCTTTTTTTTTTTTTCTTTTTTTTTTAAACTAGTCAGCATTTTAGATTATTGATTATTCTTCTTTAGTCTTTACTCTAACATTTTAAGTACCTGATCATAAAAATGATGTTTGGATATTGTTTAGCATCGTTTCATAGTCCTGTGGTCCCACGTTGGTATTCATGTTAAAAATGAAGTGTAAAAACAACGTGTTCGAACGGTGTGAGATAATCCGAGAACGTCTAGAACAGTCCATGAAGGATGTCTATCGGTCACGTGTACACCTGTGTTTGTCATGTTTTTTTAGCCTTAATGAATTCTGTTCATAATGCTCGAGGTCGCTCACAAGCATACTTTGTTTTTAAGAATGTTTCCGGACATGTTCCATCTTGCGTAGATGCAGAACATGCTCATGGCTGATGGCGGTCGGTGCCATCGTTCGGCCTGCGGAGGATCTCGTCTCCTGACTCTTCTGAAATCTAACGTGTTACGAGGTTGAACAAGCTCCAACAAACGTTGTGACTGAAATCCTAACGGAGCTGCTCCTTTAAAGCCATGGATATTCCTCTCCATTTTTTTGTTTCTTCTGACTGCTTTTGAAAAAGTTTGCTTGAAGCAAGTCCTTCCCATTACGAGCGCCCGCAACGTACAGTATACCGCGTTAAGCCATCATCCTTCTCCTCTGAAGCCTGCTGTTGTTTTTGGGAAGGACGAGGAGAGAGACTGTCCGATTTTAAAGACTTTTCTAAATATCTGTATATTGAGAGTTTTAAACGTGTATGTGGTATAGAATGTTTACACGTAAGCAACCCTTTGTGATCATTTATAAGCCTTTTCTTCCTCACAGATATTTTAAGTATGAAATAAAATCACTCAACAACAACAAAAAAAACCTTTGGAATTTCTGTGTTTTATTTTTAAAAAAATTTGTCATAAGCGTCGAAGGCTTTTATTTACAATTACATTAAGTTCATGCAAAGAGTCCAGTATTTGCAGTGTCGATCCTTTTTTCTTTTTCTTTTTCTTTTCAAGACCTCTGCAGTTCTCCCCGGCGTGCTGTCAATCAACATCTGGTCTGTGATGGCGCAGCCCATTCTTACCTAATCATTGCTCAGAGTTTGTAGGTTTTTGTTTCTCCACCTGCCTCATGAGGACTGACCACAAGTTCTCAATGAGATTAAGGTCTGGGGAGTTTCCTGGCTATAGACCCAAAATTTCAACGTTTTGTTCCCCGAGACACTTGGTTATCACGTTTGCCTTATGGTGAGGAGGAGCTCCATCAAAAGGCTCATTGTTCATCACCAAACTGTTCTTGGATTGTTGGGAGAAGTTGCTCTGCTTTACTCGTGGCAAAATTGTGAGTGAGTCCACTCCCTCGGCTGAGACGCGACCCCACACATGAATGGTCTCGGGATGCTTCACTGTCGGCACGACACAGGACTGATGGTAGCGCTCACCCTCATACAATTCAAGAAGGGCAGCAAAGAAGCTACTTCTCTCCAGGAAAAACATCAGGGACAGACTGCTATTCCGCAAAAGGTACCGGGATTGGACTGCTGAGGACTCGGGTAAAGTCTTTCCTCTTTCCAATTGCTTTGTGGCATCTTGTCCAGAGGAGAAAAGGTGAGCGCAGCCATCGATGCTTGTAATTATACCTCAGTATACCAGATCTAAAAACACTGCAGCAGCAAACTTTGTGGAAATGAGTATTTGTAATGCTTAAAACTTTTGGCCCCGGCTGTACACTCAGGTATTTGGGCGTTGACGCACTTCTTGAACGTTCGCTTCTAGACACCGACACCAGAAGTGAAGAAATCAAGACGTGTTGCAAGTGCAGACTTTTTTTTTTTAACACAGTTCCACCATTTTCATTTACATTTTATCCAAAGCGACTTTGAAAAGTGCGTCGAAGTTTCCATTACTGGCCAAATCCTGACGCTGAGTTTTCACAGGCTGATCATGCAAATCATAAAAATGTAAACGATTAAAATGGTCCTTGGATGCGAAATCTTTGCAGGCAGTAAGTCTGGAGTAGACCTGAACATTTCTACTTGTTGATGGGCTTCGGTAACTGAAAAGTCTGTGCAGCYGAGTTGAGGTCAGGTGACTTGACTGTGCTGTGTGCATTTATCCCTCTGTACTGTCAGTCCTGCTGCATTTGACTGAATCTGAACAGAAAAGTGGATCTCAGTTTAAAAAAAAAAAAAATGTAATTATGTATTTATTGTAGTCTCATTTGGCATTTTTATTCTTGGACGTCCTGTAGTTTGCATCACTGGTTTGCATTTTGTGCTAAACCTTCTGTATTTACATGCATTTAAGTGTCTCGTGACCGTAGACTTGGGGGGGGGGGGAACCATGCGTTTCCTTTACTTTTTACATTTCACTGCCATCTAGTGTTGTCTAAGAAAAAGTAAAGTGACATTTCCTCCAACATCCCAGGTGACCTCACATTTAAGGGTTTGAAACTGCTGTTAGTAACTGCTAAAATATATTAAATGAGGAAATTCTATTTAATTACTTTCAAATATTTTCTCACTCACTCATTGTCTATATTGTTTATCGTGTCTATCCTACACTAGCCTGTCCGATTAGGGCAGGAGTACCTTGGAAAGCCTGGGGAGAACATGTAAACTCCATGCACACAGACACCCAGACCCTGAAGGTGCAAGGTGACAATGCATCACTACGCCATGGTGCAACCTAAATTATTGTGTTTAAAAAAATATTTTAATACACACAATTTGATGTTTGTACTTTTCAAAGTGATCGCCAGTCATTGTCATCAAAATATAATTGAAAACAAAAATCCATGAATGTATAAAATACAACTTCCTGTTAAAAGTAGGTGTGAMTTGTGGAATGCCCCAAATATTTCACCGGGGTGAATGCTTTGACTTAACAGGGTTTAACATGCCCTTCTTCATAACACTCACTCACTCATCATCTATACCGCTTTGTCCTGTATTCAGGGTAGGGGGGGGATCGGTGAGTCTATCCCAGGAGACTTGGGGCACACGGCAGGGTACACCCTGAACACCCTGCCAATCCATCGCAGGGCACACACACGTACACACTACGGCCAATTTTTAGGAACGCCAATTAACTTAACCTATGTGACTTTGGAATGTGGGAGGAAACCCACCAAGCACGGGGAGAACATGCGAACTCCATGCACACAGAGACGGGAATCGAACTCGGACCCTGGAGGGGGCAAGGCGACCGTGCTAACCACTACACCAAAAAAACATCCAGGGTCTGGGTTCGATTCCCGCCTCAGGGTCTGTGTGCCTGGAGCTTGCATGGTAGGTTTTCTCCAACAAGCTGAAAACATGCAGATTAGGTTAATTGGCATTCCCAAATTGGCCGTAGTGTGTGTGTCTTGGGATAGGCTCCAGGCCCTCCCGCAACCCTGGATACAGGATAAAGCGGTATAGAAGATTAGTGAGAGTCATGCAAAGCCTTTTTTTTCCGAGTCCAAGGCCTTTCAACGTCCTGTCAGTGATGATGACTGGCTACMGCTGATGGCTTCACCATGCAACAGAAAAGGCAGTTATTTGACATCACTGTATAATTGACCAACACGGTACACAATGGAAAATATACCAGGGAGCTGCAGACAGACCTGAGGATGGTGGGTTTACATAAATCGGGAACGTCTCTCATGGGCATTTCTAAACAACCTTGGATATCAAGATCAGTTTGAACAATTGTACGTATAGTAAGTACAAGTTACTGGAAAGTGGAGACACTTAGTTTGGGTCTTCTTCAAGACCTTGGCGATCACCCTTAACCTAGATGAAATTGTTTCAAATGGTCAGGAACCACCAAAGTACAGGTCTGCTATGAACTGGAAGCTGCTGGAACACCAGTGTCACTGGGTACAGTCAAGTCCTGGGCTGAAAGTCTGCCATCCAGGAAAGAAGCTCCTGGATTAAACCAGACATCTGCAAGCTTGATTAAAGTTCACCGCTGTCCCCATGGACAAAGAAAAATGGCTTCTAAAGGAAAGTTTGGAGGAGTAAAGGAAGGAGGAGGTGATTTAACCCCACAGACAGTGTATCTGCGGTCAACATGGTGGTGGTAGCATCGTTCCTGGGGGCTGTTCGGCTGCTGGTGGCATTGCACGAAGTGGACAGAATGGTCGATGAAAAAGAGGTCTCGGAGGTCTTCAATGTAACCTCGAGGTATCGGCGTGATGACAGGACAGTGATCTCAGACTCACAAAGCACTGTCTGACAAAGCAATGAAAAATGCTCTGCTGATTCATTCACACTTCTCCCAGTCCGGTGTGTATTTGCACGCTATGTAGTCATGATACTGCCTTATGTGTTTACCTCATGGCCCTGGAAAGGCCAAAATGTTTTCTATGTATAAAAGAGGGATAATAAAAGTCATCTGGCTCAGTCTGTGTTTACTCCCTGTTCATCCATGTGTCAAGAATGTAGATTTGGGTGTTTTTTTTTTTTTTTTTCAACACCAGGAAAAAATTGAGTCAGAGATATGAGAGATATTCGAATTGTGTAAAAATAAATAAACAAATGAATAAAAAAATAAAAACCAGTTTTTCAGTTTTACTGCTGATTTTTTTTTTCCACAGCAGAAAAACTCTCCCCCTCTTAAGCCCCTAGCAGTGATTATAGTAATAATAATAATTCTAGTAGTTAATAGTTGATTATACTGCTTTTTATAAAATGAGACATTTAATAACGAAAATGAAGCGAAATTGAAAAACTAAGAAAAAACTGAAACTTGGGCAGCAAAACCTTTTTCATTATTGTGGATCCTCGGTAAACAAATTCATTTTGCTCTGAAGTCGAATTCTTAAGGTGGAAATTTGTGTTGTGATCCGAATTTTCCCATAATAAATAATGAAAATGCCGATAATTTGTTCGAATCAGCCCAAAAACTTTGCTAAAGTGGGTTGATTGTTTTGAAACCGTTTCTAAAATAAAT
>QMIH01000144.1:95227-117456 GCA_003987875.1 Clarias batrachus
TTGGATTTTTTTTATTTTGGTAGTTATTTTTTTGTTTTTGCATGAATTTTGTTTTGATTTGTTATTTTGTTGCACTTCTCAGCCACCGCACATTCCCTCTTGAGTACTTAATAAAGACTCTCAAATCAACCTGGATATATAGATTCTATTAACATTATTGTGCTTGTTTTTATATACAGTATGTGTTTCTTTAGTAACAGCTGTGAAACTACACTATGTGTAACAATGCTGTAAAAAAAAGCATTTTCTCCCTTCCTGACATTTTTTTTTTTTGGTTAGTGGCATACTTAAATGATTGAGATCAACAAATATAACTTGATTTGAAAAAAAGAATGAATATAACACAATATAACACAATATAATATGGGTTAATATAATACAAAGATAACCTGAGTTATTTAAAAATGCAGCTTTTAAATGAGRATTAAATTTATAACGGTAATATAATAATGTGAAAAGTAAGTTTCCCTCGCAAAATCATGAATAAACTGTAATTAACCACATTTTTGGGAAGCTGGTTTAAATTTCACTTGCCACACCCAGGCCTGATTACTGCCAGATCTGCTGAAACAAGAAATCACTAAAACAGAACCTCGGTCAAAGTCAAGGGATCTCAAACAGCAACAATCATCCTGCACTCAAAAAAATGAAAGAACAGATGAGAAACAAAGTAATAGACATTTATCAGTCTGGAAAGTGTTACAAGCCATTTCTAAGGTTTTTGGACTCCAGTGAACCACGGTGAGAGCCACTGTACACAAATGGAGAAAACTTGGAACAGTGGTGAACCTTCCCAGAAGTAGCCGGTCTACCAAAATGACTCCAAGAGCACAACGATGACTCRTCCAGGGGCTCATAAAAGACCGCAGAACAACATCTAAAGAACTGCAGGTCTCACTCGCCACAGTTAGGGTCAGTGTTCAACAATAAGAACGAGACTGGGGCCAAAAATGGCATCCATGGGAGAGTTCAAAGGTGAAGGCCACTGCTTCCCATAAAAAGAACAGAAAGGCTCAGCTCATATTTGGCAAAAAACATTTTGATTATCATCTTGACTTTTGGGCAAATATTCTGTGGACCGATGAGACAAAAGTTATACTTTTTGGAAGGATTGTGTCTGTTGTAAAACTATCAAAGCATTTTATAAAAAAGAACATCATACCAACAGTCAAACATGGCGGTTGATAGTGTGACGGTCTGGGACTTTGTACCTTCAGGATCTGGACCACCTTACCATAGTTGATGGAACCATGAATTTGGCTCGCTAACAAGAAATCCTGAAGGAGCACATCAGTGCATGGTCAAATATTTTTAATGTAGTTATTGACGTCAATAACGTTGTAGCAGCACAAGTTATTAGTAAGTGGATCATAGCATTTGCTCTGAACATCATATTCCTTTGATTTCATTCTGTTTAATCACAATGACTTCATGACATCAACTCAGGATTCGTCAAGAGTTGCTCAGTGATTAAGGCATTGGACTACGGGTCAGAAGATCCCAGGTTCAAACCTCACAACCACCATGAGAGTTGCCACTGTTGGGCCCTTGAGCAAGGCCCTTAACTCTCAATTGCTCAGATGTAATGAGATAAAAAATAAATAAATAAAAAAAATAAATAAATGTAAGTCGCTCTGGATAAGGGCGTCTGCCAAATGCCTAGATGTAGATGTAGTTGAGACTATTCTGCTAAGAACCACTGTGGCCCTGCAAAAAACCACCCCAAAAAAGATGCAGCAAGTCTTGACAAACTTTAGGGGGTTTGAGAGACAACTTGGACATGTCTTTATAGGTGCCATACGTACTCTGTAGGTAAAATAGTGAAAGTTTGTTATGCAAGTGTGCTTGCCGAGTTTCTTTCGGGTACTCCTGTTTCCTCCCACAGTGCAAAGACATGCAAATTAAGCTAACTAGCGTCTCAAAATTGCCTGTAGTGTGTGAATGTGGACCGGATGTCCTAACATGGTTGTAAATGGGAATAAATAGAATGGTCACTATTGGCCTCCATGGTCCCTGGTTGGACTACAGCGGTTCCTAGATGATGACTCACACTCAAGATCTCAATTACATACAGTATACTGTACATCAACATATATACACATATACATAGATATTTTTGAATATCTATCATGCCTTAATGTTAATATGAATGATTTATGCATAACTGTGATCCTACTCAGCTTAATAAATAAAGCCTGGTGTTTGTGAATCCTTACATTTAAGACTCATGATGGAAGCAACATGTTTCTATGCAGGATGTAATAATATTATTATTATTATTATTATTATTATTATTATTATTATATTTTGTGTTTTTAAGCAATCAGAAGGGTGATGTAGTAAGTAATGCATTAGTTATAACAACAGATTCTAAAACAGATTACAACACAGACAGAGCTGAAATATTATTACTGAATTATTGAATATGAAAATACTCACATAATTTACTTGTTTTTTATTAGGTGGACTATGTGGGGGAAAAAACTGAAGATATTTATTATACATGAATAAATATTCCTGTAATTAATAGAAACATGCTTAAACGTTTTTGAAAACACGTTCAATTTGTAAATAAAATATTTAATAATATGATAAATAAAAATTTGTAAATTGAACTTATTATAAAAAATATATAAAATATTATATAATTTTAAATATAAAAAAATGTAATATATATATTTTAAAAAATTGTGTCTAAATTCATACATTTTCGTATAAATATTCATCTAGATATGTATATTTATAAATGTGTGTGTGTGTGTGTTTTAAAATCAGTTTTTGTAGTGAAAAAAAGTAGAAAAAAATTAAAGACAGTCTATCAAACTCCAGCCCAAAAAAATGATGACTATGCAATAAAAGCTTGGAAAATGACGTTTATTGATAGTGTATAAAAAGAAAACAACGGTTTATGCGCCTTTCACTAGATGCATCAATATCGCTGTTAATAGGCAATACGAAGTAGGAAGACAATATTACGATGCCGTGTTATTCCTGTAGGACATAGTACGTCTGATACTCCCAAATACTGGTCAAACAGAAGGCCAATAAAAAGCAAGTGTGGTTTGGAGTTAATAAGAGAAAGGTTTCTAATTGCATCATTAAAAACACATTGCTTGTTTAATTCATTATTATCAAACAAATTTACATGTAAAAGTGCATCTTAAAACTAAAAAAATGAACAGGCACTTTAAACGGATTTAATTAAACACATCAGGGGGAATTACAAAAAAACTTTATATAAAAAATAACAAAAAAGAAAAAAGTAGGAGAGGAGCATAGAAAGTGATTTTTTTGTTTTTTTTTTAGGGTGGGGGGGGATCATCACATGCACAGTGTCCTGTTTTTTATTACATCGGACACCTTGTCGTATTCAAGTAACTCACTCTTGCTTGCGGGGGGAATAATAAATTAGAAACCGACAACTGCCCTGCAGTCATGATGTGTTCAATGGTGTTACAAAAGGACACAAAGGATGCATTTGTAAAAATACAGTACAGTTGTGGGAACATGATGTGAAATATTGACCTGGCTGAAAACATAATGAGAATTTTACAATCAAATAAAAAAAACAAAACAAAAAAAAAGCAAAGAACACACACCTTATGCAACAAAGCTATATCTGGACCATTTATAGACTCCATTTCTACACGTACAGTTCCTCAACAATGCCTCGACTGCAGGCAACAAACCGGTGCAGCGTCTACGACTGCGCCATGTACCAAAAGCATCAGGCTGACACACCTTTGGACAAAACTTTAAACACACATGACATCTGTGCAACTTGCATTTATTCTTGCATGATCATAACTTGCGATACATGTTCTTCTTTTGATAGAAAGGATAACCTGAGAGAATATGCATTAAATGAATGATTGAAATTTTTTTATTTTTCTCTTTTTTAAAAAGCACAACGTGCTATTCTCATTCTTCACCATATCCCATCGTTTCATTTATCTTTTCACCAGAGGAGGTGTGATCAAAGACAGACTCACGGCTGACAGCGCGAGAACCTGAATGATTGTACTGTTTACTTATTATTATTATTATTATTAACTCTTTTCGAGCTAAAAGGTGATTAAAACGAGGGGATTATTTTTTTCAACCTTTTCTAAGAGGCAAAAAAAAAGATGTACCCTTAACTGTCTCTGTCACTTGTGGTATATTCAGTAGTTGATATTAGCATCTTTCCTTTATTGCGTTTGTTGATATTGTTACAATATTTATTTATTTTTTGCTGTCCAGCAACAAAGCACATACTATAGGCTATCTGACGCTGATAAATATTTTCGTGTGTATTATTCTTTGGTGAGAGGAGCATATTTTAGCTGGAAAAAAATCAAACTGATGCTCTTAATGTTGGATCTCAGGGTTTGGGAGGGGGTCGAGAAGGAGGCGGACACGGGGCGGTGGGCGGAGCTCGGGAAGGAGGCGGACCCGGCACTGCGTTGGGTGCTTTCGGGGGTGGACACTGAGGAAGTGGACTTACAGGAGGTGGTGCCTGGCAGTAGTCAGGAGGAGGTGGGGGTGGGGTTTGAGCACGGGGTGGGGCCTTCGCTGCCTCCTCTTTCACCCTGGTGAAGTTGATGCATCGTCCCTGAGGGAGAGAGAGAGAGAGGCAGAAGAAAGAGGTTAAATAGTGACAGTCTCTCTATCTTTTCGCTCTCTATGTGGTCATGCAGAAGTCGTTCTATTCTTTATTATTATCTGTCTTTCTTTCTGGTGCATTTTGGCAACACAATAAGGAATTCAGTATAACTTGTAAAATAAGGGTGATGATGTTAAAATCCCCCAAACCCAAATAATTTTAGTAGAACACAGCTTAAAAAGCCACTTATCTATATAAATAAAAGAAAGGTTTTGTCCGTACGTTGGTCAGAAGTCGCTCTTTCAATGATAATCTTTATGTTTCATACATTTGAGGACCAGAAACCAGTCTCAGGAAAAATTCTGTATGTCTGTATGTCTGTCCAGCCAGATTTTGTCACAGCATCACACAAAACTGTCTGGACAGAATTTAATCGGACTTTTCCAGTCCTTATGTATGTCCCTGAAGATTAACCTGCACCATAAATGAAATCAAAATGTCTAGTGAAAGTGAAGTTATGAGCAGCTTTGTGCCGTATTATAAACCTCAAGTTTTAACCGTGCATGCATCAAATTGTCTTAAATCGATTGCTGGACAGAATTTAATGCAATATTTAGATATCTGCCTGAAGTTTAACCTGCACCATAAGTCAAATCAAAATGTCGAGTAAAAGTGATGTTATGAACAGTTATGTGTCAGATAATAATAATAATAATCTACTTTAAAGTAAGCTACTAATGTGCTATTTACTCTGCATCTGTATAGTGGATGATTTTTATTTTCATGCCCAGTTATCACTTTCACGATTTTTTAATAATTTTTTTTCCCCCCCGATTTTCTCCCTAATTTAGTCGTGTCCAATTCCTCCCCGTCACTAGGGGGCGCCCACATTAAGGCTACTACTACCACTCAGCCGGGAGGGCCGAAGACTATCACGTGTTTCCTCCGAACCACGTGACGCCAGCCGACCGCATCTTTTCGAACTGCTCGCTCGCGCACCGTTGGGGGCGGAGTCACACACTCGGAGGACGGCGCTATCCACTCCCTCCGTTGCGCGAGCTCACAGATGTCCCTGATTGGCTGTAGAGCCGTGATTAATGTGGGAGCACTATGTACCTCTCATCCCTCCCCTCTGAGAGAGCTCGGCCAATCAGCTCTCTCTAGACCTCCGGCTGCGAGAGGTTACAGCACCACCCGGGAWTCGAACTVGCGATCTCCGGATGATAGGGCCAGCGCCACTCTGAGGTCAGCCTTGACTGTCTTCAGCCTTGGCTAGTCAAGATATCGCAGGTCTCTCTGTCGGGATCTGTGGAGCTATTTTTTTTAAAATAATCAACGTTATCTGTGGAAAGATCTTACCAAATCATCTGCTTTTCCATTACGTAGCGGCAGTGAATTTCACCTTATCTCTGTCGTATGTTCTTGTTGCTATGCCATGGCTAATGATGTCAGCTCGTGGCAGAGCCATGGCGTGCACTGTTTTTAAACCCGTAGTGATTTGTAGCAAAAATCGGAGTAAGGAGCGACTGGGCTTCAGTATGTGGTGTTCCTGTTATATGTTCCCTGGGGAGAATGGTTGCTCCTTCTCATTGTCACCAATGACTGACTTATTAAGAATCTAAAAATAAATCTATTTCTGTAATGCTGAACTGTCCTGAGTCGAGGTGTTTTTTCGAGGTGTGGTTTGGCAGAAAAAGAAAAAATGTTAGCACAAAAGTGACCTCCTGACATGCCTACAATTAGATACAGACGCATAAAGCGGGTTGTTCTTAGCCGTATGATGAAGTGCTATGTGTTTCAAGTGGCTGTTGTGTGAAGACAGAACTGCTTATGACCTCATCTCTTAATTCTGAGCCGGTCTGTTACAGTATCTGTGTATGTGTGTGTGTGTGTGTGTGTGTGTGTGTGTGTATGGGCTAGTAACATGAAGCCACTAATTAAGGATCTGAAGCTCCACCCACTGTTTTTTTTTTTTTACGTCAGAAACTGCTGAAAGCTCGTGAAACTGATCATGGTGCATAACTGAGACCCTGTGTAGCTGCAACAGACAGCTGGGCCAAAGAGTGCAGATGAGAAAAACAGGCTGGTGAAAGTTAATGACATGCTACAGGGCTAACACACACACACACACACACACACACACACACACACACACACACACACACACACACACACAAACTGCTGTGGACTATTCTTTCTAGAATAGATGTTCAGAAAAAAAATAGTACTAAGCTGAACTTTTCTTTGTCACTTTGGTTTGTCATGTTTCACCTGGAAATGTTTTTTAAAGTATGTGATTCAACCGTGTAAGGTACTGTACATTCCATTCACCTTTCTGGGTTAAGGATACATACTGTAAGTACAAACAGGGTACGCTTGAGGGCACCATGGACGCATGGATCAGTAAAATGGCATCTGGCTTTTTATGCTATGGAAATGGGAACATTTATTCCCTATGTGGAATGCTTCTGCGAATGTTACTATGATGACGTCTATGGCGACAAAAATATATGTATGCTGTAAATGCTGTAAAAAAAAAAAAAAAAACACAGAGGGTGGAGGGCATTCATCTCCAGTCCCATATGCAATAAATGATTCCTCCCTCAAAGGCTTGGAAAAAAGAAGAAAGAAAGAAAAAAAGAAGATTTATTGCTATAAGTTTTAAGGGACACAGCAAAATGCTCAAGAAAAAGATGCAGTACAGGAACTTGTCCTCTGGGGTTACGTACTCTCTGAGAGAAACCTGATACAGGAAATGATGCCAGTTCCACTTGTTTTCCATGCTTGGGACAGCAGAAAACTAGGTCTGTGCATTCTTTTGGCTTCTCGTCATAGAGACTGCTCGCTGAGCGGTGCGGAGAGCGATGCCATTCCATGCAAATGGTAGAAGCTCGTCTTTCAGAATTGAGCTCTGAATCAAACTTTGTTCAAACTTGAAGTCATTTTGACAATAGTCGGTTACTGTTAATCTGACTCATTATTCATGCTAGTAATTTCACTGTAAGCACTAATACTTTCCATGGATTTTTGAAGGACATTTGGAACAAGGCGATTCCGGATGCAGTGGTTACGGCATAGTTTCCGCAAATAATGCATGATTTTAATTAGGGGGTCTCCTGTTGGAAACTGTGTTAAAAGTCTGAAAATGCAAAAAAAAAAAAACAAACAAAAAAAAAACAGGAATGTGTCTTTATTCATTACAAGGTCAAATCTGAAAGTTATCAGAAAAGGTCAGTGGTCCAAAGTCAAACCATGTGTTTGAGGCAAATAAGGAATGAGGGCCAGGCCTTTTGAAAATGCAGACTAAATGTCTGGGACTGGTCTACATCACCGCTTGATTACTCCTTTATGGACTGGGATTTGAAGCAGGTGCCAGACATTGTCTATGACGTACGGTGGGTATAGAAAAGAATTGTCCCTCTTTAAAATAATCACATTTTGTTGCGTTCCTGCCTGAAATGAACACAGACACAGTTTTTGTTTAATCCAGCTGTACTTACTCTGTGCAACCTTTTTAACATTCAAGTGAAAAAAAAGATAAAAAAATAAAAATAAAAAACAGAATCACTGATTTGGAAAAGGATCACCCCCCCCCGCCCCTTCTAAAAATGACTTGTAAACTCAGTAAAGTCAAGTGAAGCTAAACACCTTCTCAAGTCCATACAAAGGTTTGCACATATAGACTTTGCAATGTTTACTGTACCTAAGATTCTTTGCAGTACTGCTCAAATAGAGTTAAATTAACGTTTTTTAACGTTTGTAGACTGTAGTCTTCAAGTCCTTTCACAGATTTTCAATGAGGTTTTAGTCTGGACTCGGACTAGGCCATGTAAGGACATTCACCTTTTTCTCCTTCAACCACTGCCTGGTCAGTTTTGCTATGTGCTTTGGGTCTCTGCCATGTTGGAAAGTAAACCTCTTTTCCAYTGACAACTTCCTGGCAAAGGGCAGCAGATTTTGCTCACAAATTAAGATGGTATTTTGCCCGATCCATTTTATTTCTATCCTGAAACACTCTTCAACAATCTTCCATGCTCTACTCTCTAGGAATGGTGCTATTTTGGATCTGGGTGATCTGTATTGGATTTCTACCAGACATATCATTTGATGTTATGACCAAATAATGACATTTTTGTCCCATCTGACCACCTGTGTTTTTACAAAGCCCAGTCGTGACTGCATGTGGTCTTTTCTCCAACTCTCCCATACAAGACACATTTGTGGAGAATTTGTGATTTGTGGTACACAATGACCACTCTTTGTCATAAATTCCTGCAACTGCTTCAGAGTTACTGTTGGCCTCTTGGTAGTCTCTCTGAAAAGTCATCCAGTTTGGAGSRATGTCCTGATCCAGGGAGGATTTTTGTTGTACCAAATACCTTCCACTTCTCAATAATAGACTTCACTCAGCATCTAGGCAGTGATAAAGATTTTGATCACCCATAGTTGAGTGTTTACTACAGCTGCATTACCAGGGACTGAAATGGTCCAGCTTTACATGTTATCAAAACGACCAAAAGCTGATCACATTAAAAGTCAAATGGCTTTGTGTGCCATTGAGAAGGTGTTTAGCTTCACCTGATTGAGTTTACAAGTCATTTTTAGAAGGGGTGATCCTTTTATAAATTCAGTGATTCTGTTTTTTTTTCTTTTTTTTCTGACATGTTGATGCTATATCTTTCACTTGGATGTTAAAAGTTGCACTGAGAAAACACAACTGAATAAAACAAATTTATCCTGTCTGTCTTAATTTCAGGCTGCAAAGCAACAAAATATGATGATTTTAAAGGGGCGGGGTGATACCCACTGTATCTTGGCACTGATTGGGTTGTTGGTATTTGGAGATGATGGATGTATAAGAAGTGGTGARGGGTAATATAGGAGTGTAACAGGATAAATTTGAGGGAATGTTATGTTCTCTTTAAGATATATCTGAGTTTTAGGTATTAATCAGGGCCTTGGTCCAGTGTCTCTGGGTGACAGGTTTGAGTACTCACGTGATCTCCAGGCTGTGGTCTCATAAGTGAAACTTGATCATAACCGCGGCGAAACAGAGCCCAAAGTGCATCAAGTTTACCCTGGACATAAAACATAATCAATATTTAATATTACAGGTCATATCTATAATAAAAYGCATATAAAGGAGACTTATATGTTTAAGTAATTCCTAAGTAAAGAAAGCATTACAATATGTTCATTTTTTTATTTTATAGAGCAACGTAAGATGACAAGTCTTGAAAAGCTGATCTAAAGTCTATAAAGTAAATAGCAGTTACCCTTACTTACCCTAATTGGGGAGTACCACTTCCTGTTCTGAGGATCGTTCTTGTTTCTGTGTTTTTTCGGCTTGGGTTCAAAGGGTTCAAACTCCTGCTCAGGCATTTTCACCACTGCGTTTTTGGGTTTCTCCAGCTTGGCGCCCTCTTCAGTGGATCCCTTCCCACCCCAGCGGACCTAAAACATTAKTTGTTGCATAAACAAAAATGTCACCTCTTTATATACGTTTGAGAAATTGTACAATATATATGATCAGRTTATCCAAACRAGGCATAMATAAAGGCCAGTGTGTCTGTGTGAAGTTTCACATGCTCTCCATGTGTCAGTGTGGGTTTTATCTGGGTCTCAGTGGTTTCCTCCCAGTCTTCAAAACCATACCGGTGGTTGGACTGGTTTCATGAAATTATCCCTTGGTGTGAATAACTATGTGACTTCACTGTAGGTCTGGATTTAGTGCAACCCTTAACAGGATRAAGTGCTTACTACAGATCAGTAAAGAACTGTATCAATTAGTCTTGGGTGATATACAGAATATTCTGTTTTATTTTAGTTTCCAATTAAGACAACTGGACGATGTTCAGACTTTTTATGGCTTGTGGAATCTCTTCTTTGTTTTGCATTCAATTAATGTAACGGTGTTCTCTTCATTGCATCTAAATGGATGATTATACATGATCTGATCACCGACCACCAAAAATTAGAACATAAAACATAAAAAAGCCCAATATTGTGTAGAATGGCTCCACTTGTGCCCCTCGGGGCATGACTCCACAAGACTTCAGGGGTGTGCTGTGGTGTCTGGTACAGGCACCTTTGGGTGTTGTTGGCTGTGGGAATGGGCGTCCATGGATCAGACKTGTTTTGTTCAACGCATTCCATGGATGCTCACTCAAATTGAGATCAAATTGGAACACGGAGGCCAGATCAACATTGGTATGAGCTTTTCCGTTGGATTGGACCAACTTGTAAATGGGTGTTGGGTGCCCATGATGAAGTCACCAGTTTACTGGTATATAATTGATAATCAATGTTATTCAATCCACCTGATGGTGGTCTTAGTGTTGTGGCTAATCGGTGTATTAACCATGCATTGTCAGTGATGGTCATGAGGACTGCATATTTTATACTAATGTGACTTCATTCACCTCCATTCGTTTAATTCCTCCAACTCCCCGTCCCCCATAGTATGAAGCATCAACAGTGGGCCATTTCTTCTTTGGCATACCGTCCTCATCGTCTGACTCCTGACAAAGCAAAACGTTAAGAGGGAATCAACTTAGTAATTCTAAAACAGATGTATTGTGTACAGTAGTTTGGTATTGAGTAGACATGTGATGTTGCACAGTTTTATCACACTCTATAGCTAACAAACTTTCTCGATGGTAACACGTCATGGGAATTGTTATTAGGAGACACTTAACCAATGATGGTGCAAGGTGTCACCAAAATTTCTTCAACTGTCTTTCGTTTGGTCTGAGACATTGGCTTAACTAAATGCAGTGGAACCTTGGATTACGAGCATAATTCGTTCCGGAAGCAGGCTCGTATTCCAAAAACACAAATAGACTTTTCCCATAAGAAATAATGAAAACTCAAATTATTCGTTCTAGGCCCAAAACAATAAATACATAAAAATAATTAATGCAATATACAAATTAAAAATAAAACAAATTAACCTGCACTTCACATTTAAAAAAAGTARAAATAAATCCAGACAGATAAGTGTTTCCGTTTGTGCGCGCAGATGCCGTGTATTTGTATGTATGTGTGTGTGTGGAATTAGCCCCACGCCTCCTAAATCTCCTTCTCYCTCCCACACCTCGCTTTTTAAGTTTCACAACTAACATACACAATGCAAGCACTGTTTTAACAGAAAAAAAAAGAAATCTCTCTAATGATACTCGCGTGAGCAGACAAACGGAATCACTGCTGTAAAGTAAAAAATAAAAAATTACAAATGAACCAGCACACATAAAGTACACATGAATAAAGTGTGTGTGTGTGTGTGTGTGTGTGTGTGTGTGTGTGTGGGGCACAGTGTCAATTTACGCGTGCGCAAACACAGAAGGCAGAGGGAGACGTTGATTATACCAGTAAGAGATGAGCACTAAGACGCAGCAGTGGAGATGATTGCGGGAGACCATAATTCCCGCGGTGCAAGAGAGAGAAAAATCATTGGCTCAGTTTTGATGACTTGCCGCTCGGTGTCAAAATAAGAGTCGCAAAATAAGAGTCGCATATGTGATACATGATACTCGCACTCGTAAACTAATACTTGCTCGGTTTCCGATTAAAAATGTATTAAAAATCTTTGCTCGGTTTGCGGAACACTCGTAAACCACATTACTCGCAATCCGAGGTTCCACTGTAACGGTGTCCTGGAGACAAGTAAGCATGACCTAGAATGTTCAAGTGTTGACTTAAAAAAAATATATATTGTTTTAAGTGCAAAACTTTCATTCCCACAGAATGCGATGGAATCTTAATCAGTATGTTAAGTTGAATGAGAAGGTTGTTTCGACTGACTGTTTTTTGTCTCATGGGTTACATTGCCATTTTAAAGACATTACAGGAAAAACCTACTTACTGGCTGTGGGGGTGGTGGTGGAGGGGGCTCTTTGATAACCTGTGGACAGATTAAAGATTAAAAAAGAAATGAAATTAATGTCAATATAAAACGTTCCAATAACATTCTGACACCATCCTTTTTCATTTTCCTGCCCTTATCCCAGACCGTTTTTTTTTTTTTTTTTTGCATACTAGTTGGAGGCATGCAGCCCTTTTCATAAATCCGGAGAGTTTAACCACGGAGCTCCAGTAAAGCCACAGAATCAAGAACTCTCCCTGTACATTTTTTTCGACTTGAAATTAGCCATAAAGGTCTTTTATTAAGATCTTGGAAGTCTTGAGAGACGGCAGACCAAAAAAAGAACTTCGATTTAAAGAAGTCAATGAGGTGTAGACTTACTACTGTGCAGCACAGGGGCCAGAACCACCACATGAACAACAACGCCAGCAACAGGAACAGGACCAGCAGGGTAATCAGAAGAATAGTACCGTCAAACTTCGGGAGGAAGCGGGAGAGAGAAAAAACAAAGAAAGTATTTCTCAGTTCCTCAGTATAGCTTTTAACAAATCTCATTCTTATGCAATACTATAGTTAAAAAAAAAATTAAATGATAACTAGCAAACCATCTGTACAATAATCTCCTGACCAGTGTTACAATTAAGAGCAGGGCAACCAGTAAGGTTAGTGGAAATACATGTCCTGTCTTAAACCCATTAAGGCCGTAAACGTGATGTTTCTTCTTTGTGGGTAAATGCCTGCTGCCTCTCAAATTCAGTTTAAAGGAATCTGTAGGAGATTTTGGGTTAGTTAATCTCTAGAGTCCCTGTGGTTTGGCTGCAGAAAGAGCAAAGAGGGGAAAAAGAACTCACAGTGAGGAAAAGAGACCCCCTTGGCTAAATTTAAGGAGAAGAAGAAGGTCTGAAAGCAAAGAAAAGAGCAAAATAGAAAAGTAGAGAAATAAGCTAATTATACCTAATATACACTATATGGAGAAAAGTATTTGGCCAGACCTGTTAATTATTGAATTCAGGTGTTTCAATCAATCAGACGCCTTATTCCCATTCTTAATCTTAATGCTGCAGCATACCAAGACATCTTGGACAATGCTATGCTTCCAACTTTGTTGAAAAAATTAACAAGGGACAGACCCTTTTATATTCCAAAAGTGCAGAAAGCAAGAACTACATGGTTTGATGAGTTCGGTGGGGAAGAACTTAACTGGCCCTAACACCGAGCCCTGATCTCAACAAACACCTCAACAAACACATCCCCTTTGGGATGAATGGGAACGGAGATTGCGAGCCAGGTGTTCTCGTCCAGTGTCAGTGTCTGACCTCATAAATGCTCTACAGAATGCATGGGCATGAATTCCCACAGAAACACTCCAAAATCTTATAGTTATAGCTGCAGGGAGACCGACTCCATATGAAGAATATGTATTTGGGGATACAATGTCACTGCTGATCTGGCCAAATACTTTTGTCCATATATGGTAATTTGTCAAGTATTTGTTTGATTGACATTTAAATTATTTGCTTTATTATATTTAAAAAATCATATCAGTAACATTCCATTCAATTTTGTTCGTATAGCRCTTTTAACAATCTTCATTGTCGCGAAGCAGCTTTACASAATCAAAAGGAAAATTTTGAGCCAGCGACTCTGTGCTGACAGTGATTATATGTGTGTGTACTTACACACTCGGTTGTGGTGATGTGTACCGAGCTGGTGATGAACGACAGACCTTCATTCATGCTCACTTGCAGATATACCACCCTGATACAGACAGAAAACACAAGATTTGTTCACATCACAACCCTTTAAAGGTCCCATYATGTGATTTACATCCTTTACTACAGTACATCCTGTTGCTACGAGCGGTGTTCAAATCAAACTGGGACTCTCTCATGAATGATGACGCAAAACCAATCGATATTAACAGAAGACTTTAAGCACGGYACTGAGACGCTTACCTGCAGTAAAACATTAGAAATGTAAAAATGGTTTAAAAAAGGCCATATGTACGGTGGCCGTGAAGTGCAAAGCAAATTAACAAAATCGAAAACAAAATAACATTCAAAGACCAAAACCAAATTAACAAATCCGAAAACTAAATAACAAAACCCGAAACTAATTGTTAATTTGGTTCTGAATTTGTTGTTTTGTTTTGGGTTTTGTTAATTTGTATTGCACTTCTCGGCCAGTCAGATACGAACCGGAAAAGGTAGGTATAGTTTGCGAATTAAATTCTTACCGCTGATTGGACGAGACACCTGTCACTCAAGACAAACAGGAAGTAGGAAATTGTGTCTCAAACTTTGTTTCTTGTGTGTTCTGCTTCATTTTAAAACCATATTTTCGGTGTGCAAAACTAAGAAAATAATTAAATCTTTCAATAGAAAGCAAGGAAATGGAATTTATTCAACGTTACTTTGAGGACGGACATTCGTATGCCGTTATTTTGGACATGCTGATGACATATCACGGTATAAAGATTAGTTTGCAAACTGCTGTGTCTCTTTTAAAAGCCAAACATCTTTTCCACAAGAGCTGCAAAAATTTGGCAGAACGCCATATTTGAAACCACAATAAGGACAGTACGTGTTTGCACATTCATACACACACGAATCTACCGCCGCTACAGTACTTCCTGTATATCTTGAGTGACAGATGTCTCGTCCAATCAGCGGTAAGTATTTCATTCGCAAACTATACAGTACCTTTTCCGGTTCGTTTCTGAACGGCCGAGAGGTGCAAACCAAATGAACAAAACCGAAAACTAAATAGCAAATTCAAAATCAAAATATCAAAACCAAAAACAAATTAACAAAATGCAAAACAAAATAACAAATCAGTTTTGGGTTTTGTTATTTTGTTTTTGAATGTTTTATTTTGTTTTGGGTTTTGTTATTGTGGTTTTTAATTTGTTATTTTGTTTTTATTTTGTTAACTTGTTTTGCGCTTCTCGGCCACCGTACATATGCCTGCGAATGACAATCCTGGCTGAGGTGGATGATCCTTGAAAAACGACGGGTAACTTGTTGCCAGCACTTGCACATTACAGAAACTTGGCTTTTGGGAGTTATTGCCACATCCCTGTACGGTCCAGATATTTCTATATGTTTGGGCAGTTAAAGGAGTCCCATTTCGGACATGAAATAAACGGAGGTTTTACTCTCATGAATATGTTCTGTTAATCTGCACAGTCAAAAGTCCTGGTTTGACTTGAACGGCCCTCGTTCCAACCTTTCATATCAGTTTCACTCCTCTAGGATTCTATATGATAATAGAGACCCCTTTCAAAAACATGTACAGTATAATGTTTAAGTCAATGTTAAACAAATCTTATTTGATAAACAAGGATTATTTTTCTTAAAATATTTGGCCAAATACAACCATTTTTAGTGCGTTCTGTAAAATAACATGCACTTATCAGGTTCCCTTGCGCAAATGATATTTTTCTTTTACATATACAGTGCATACTCCATATCACATATTACATGTCCAGTACTGTCCATATTTAAATACGTYTCATACGGAATTGAACTAATGAATGGTAAAAAGTGAATATTGAATTGAAAGTAAATACGTTCACTAGTTAGGGCTTAGACGTTTAAACCAGTAACAATAATATTCGGACACACATTCATCCACATTAATAATACGTATAAAGTGTATTTATAGAATGCTTAGGTGGAAAGGAAGTGCTAAAAGTAATTCATTAAATGTTCACATAATCAGACGGGACTCGACATCTGTGAGATCGGTAAGACAAAAGCAAGAGGCAATATGAATTTGGGATTTGATCAGAGACAGACAGAGATATATTAGCACAAGCACAGATGCCGAGACTGTTTATGGTGGAAGATGAATGATATCAGTGTGTGTAGGGCAGGCCTGGTAGCCGTAATCAAGAGAAGAAAGCCAAAATGAATGAATGATAAATGATGGAAGCGCCATTGTGGTTTGGAGTAAAATAGCGAAGGAGGGTCAGAGAGTTTGTGGAAACCAAACGTGCAGTTAGTTCGCTGCAGGTCGATAACACGAGACGAGAAAACACGGGACCGTGGTGACAGACGATAATGAAGGGGAGAAGATATAAGGTTTAACTATTGCTGTCTGAAAGCATAAAGAAAACAAGGACTGCAAAACAAAGGGACTAAATTATAAGCAAAAGCTGTAGTTTATGTAAGAGGCTGAGGAGGAGGAGGAGGAGGAGGAGGAGGAGGAACTGGAATGTGACCCCTGGCAGGCATCAGAAGTGCGTACTAATGCGAATCAGCCTTCTTCTTCCTTCTCACAAATGGGAGCACTTACTTTCCAACCTCACTTATACTCGGCGCTGGACACAGCATGTACGTGTCTTCTATATCGGCCGGCCGGACGTCTGATGAGACAAAGCATGAAATAATTACTAGACCAAAACGCGAACACACATTAGGATGATAAGACATAAAGTAATAATACTAAAAAAAATAACACTGGCAATGTGATTCTCACTCACTTAAGGTGACCGTATCGTTGATCTTGAAGCTGCACAGCACCTGGTCTATTTTTCTGGCGTGCAAAAAGCCGTTGCCTCGAACCACCACTTGGAACGACTCTGAAACATTCATTCGACTATTTTAAACATCAGTGCATTTAATCCTGTAGATCTGGATCCATTCGGACGATTCCCGAATTCACGCTGAGCTTCATGTTAAAATAATCAGCAGCACTCGAATGTGGCGATGCCGAAACCACAATGAGCTAATGTCCCTCTTGAGGAAATGCTTCTTCCAGGTTTCCTCATCACATATAGAAATACACGGTACTCGCACTGGCCACTTCATTAGGTACACCTGTTCCACTGCTTGTTAAGGCGAATGTCAAATCAGCCGATCACACGATACAGTAGACACGATCAAGACGAACGGATGAAGTCCGTGAAACTGAGCATCAGAGTGGGAAAGAAAGGTGACTTAGATGTAAATGTGGCATGATCGGTGAGTATTTCTGACCTTTCTGATCTACTGTGATTTTCACATTGAAACATTTTTAGAATTTACAGAGAATGGTCTGAGAAAGGTACAATATCCAGCAGTTCCCTGGGTGAAAATGCTTTGTTGATGTCGGATGAGAATGAACAGACTTGTTCGAGCTGATAGAACGGCAACAGTAACTCAAATAACGTCTCGTTACATCCGAGGTATGCTGAAGTATGCATCTTTGAATGTACGACATGTCAAACGTTGAAACAGATGGGCTCCAGCAGCAGAAGGCCACAGCTTCTTGCTGCTCCTTTCAGCTAAGAGCAGGAAAATGCGGCTAGAGTTCATATGGGCTCACCAAAGGTGGACAGTAGAAGATTGGAAAAACATAGTCTGGTCCCGATTTCTGCTGCAACATTCAGATGGTTGGGTCAGAATTTGTCATAAACAGCATGAAGGCCTGGATCCATCCTGTCTTGTATTAACATTTCATGCTGTTGTAATGTCTTTTCTTGGCACAGTTTGGGTACCAATTTATCTTTGTGTAAATTCCACAGCCTACCTCGGCATTGTTCCCGACCAGGAATATACAGTAATATATAAAATGTCACAAAGCTAAAATCATCTCAAACAGGTTTCTTGAACATGACCATGAGGTCGCTGTACTTAAACAGCCTTCACCGTCACCAGATCTCAGGCCACTGGGACGTAGTGGAACGGGAGATTCACATCATGGACGTGCAGCAATATGGACTAAAATCTGTCGGCGTAAGAATGTTTTCTTTGCTGAGTATATGTCATGAAGAAGGCAGAAAGTGGTCTAACCAAGTACTAGCAAGGTGTACCTAATGAAGTGGCCACTTGATTGAGTTATTTTGCATTTGATTTTCAGGAACACTGTTCGGATATCCWAAAACACACCTAAAATATTTCACTGTCRGTGTRTTGACATTGGTGCCGATGCCATTACTGGATTACGTTATAAATACCATTTACTGCACATCAGAGAAAATGAGTGGAGAGAAAATTAGACTGGAAAAAAAAATATATTTCCTTTGAAAGCAAGATCAATAATATGGCATTGTAAGGAATCTCACGGTTCTTAGCAAATGAAAAAGAGAATTTAAAGCAACTTTTATTACCTCCTGCGCACACGCTGGAAGGCTCAACTGCCAGGATCTCAATACAGGATTTTCTGATAATCTGTAAAACAACAACAACAACAACAACAACAACAATATAATGGTTTGAAATCTGATTTAAAAGAATTTGACTTTGCAAAACTGAAGCAGGAGTCTGCTGCAGCGGAATGGTATAAATGTCATCCTGAGAATGCCTGTGGTTGTGTTAGAAGTGTGTTAGCGTTCATTTCATCTGTCTTTTATTAAGTAGGAGCCTTTGTTTACCGAGTCAATCACGCCTCTGAGAGCTTGGAATCCTCCTGTCACAGGAAACACGTGCTCAATGGTGTCTGCGATGGTGGCGAGCTACAGTAAAACAAAAACACCAAGAGTTGTTTAAGTGTCCCGTCGGTTCCTTGCGGCGCACGGAAATGATAACGCACGCGGAATTGAAACAGTATGCAGGGTGTATTGAGCTCGAGCACCTGCGTCTCATTGAAATCTTTCACTCCGACACAATACACGATGGCTCCCAAGGTTCTGGCTCTGGCAGCCTGTAAACAACAACAACAATGATATGTACAGCTGTATTTTAACCCTTAAAGCACTATTCCATTGAACATCAACAACAACATTGCAATCCAGATGAATTATACATCTGAGGTTAAGAGCCTTGATCAAGGTTCCAACTCGTAACCACCGTAACCACTGACCTGCAGTACCCAATGACATAAACTAAATGTTATGTCAAATGCTGATCAGGGATTTTACCTCCTGTTGCGCCGTTACAAGTTGCTGCTCATTGAGTTCCCCGTCCGTTAATGCAATAATCACACTTGCTTTGCCTGAAAAAATGACATTAGTATGAAATGAGTACGATAATATTGTTTTTTATTATTAGAACTGAATATGGCGTCAATAACCAAGGTGTTACTGTATAAGCTTTAAAACTGTGACTCACCAAAATTCTCGTGATAAATTTGTTCATTCGCCTGTGAATGATGACAACGTTAATTAACACACACGCACAAAACACTACAACGACAAGAATTCATTAGGAAGGAATAAACATAACTGATAATTAGGGGGTAATTAATTACGAACAAAGTGCTGTGATGTGTCATGTGAAGTCTAGTCCTTGTTTAATTCATTCATCTCCTATACTAATCCTAATCTACATGCAACATGCAAAGTCCAAAATCCTCGTTAATTTCCTAATTAATTAATTAGGTAGATGATGCCATTTGCCAATGCCTGACTTTTTTTATGTAATTAGTATTAAAAGACACTTTATAAAATACCCTCTCGTCTAAGAATGGTTAGATGCTTTACTGCATGTGAAATATGAGCCGAATATCAGCCAAAGACCGGAAATCAGGAAACAGTGGATGAAGATCCGAATTATACGACTGCTAGTTCTGACCGAGAAATCTGATCGGACGAGAGCCGTTTCATGAGTGCTGATAACAGAGCATAACAGCACTGGGACGTTTAGCTACATGTACAGTATCACTCTGCGTTTGTGGACCTGTTGTATAAGAGCAATATCAAACTGCTCTTATATCTTCTGCACTCAGGCTGCACCCTTGCTGATACAGCCGTGCTGATATTCAGCACAACAGCACTCGCTCGAATGTGATATTGTATAAGTAAAGACTGGTGGGAGAGAGTTGTCCTCAAGGAGTTTACAAATCAAAGTTTTCCTTCCTTCTTTACTCATCGTGGCAGACATGCAGAATCTATAATATATATATATATATAAAGTGTGTACTGTACATGGAAAATATTGACCTAGTTGAAAGTAATTTAACTGATTATTTGTGGAATATTTCAATCCATGTAAATGTGATGTACAGGATGTGATGTAATTAGCTGCATCGATTACAAGCTACATAAAAAATAATCCTGTGCTTTGCCTTATAGCTAGAGCTTCTGTAATACTGATTCAAAGTATTTACTGTCTCACTGTATTACAGAGATTTAATCGAATAAACAGGGAACCTTCTGTAGGCCAAGGTGCATGAACGTATCTCCTCCTGGGATTTCTCTTCTTAGGACATTCAAGCCTTTGGTGATGTGGTCCCTTGGAAAATGAAGACAGAAACACAAACAAGAGAACATTTTATCCAACACGATTTTAATACCCCAAATTACTTACACTTTGTTATCGGCATTTTATTGTAAAACGTGCAAATCTAATCAAAAGTAATCTAGTTAGAGCAATATGTTCTGTAATCATATAACACATTACACATGAACCTACTGTAATGCCATTTTCCATCTTTAATGCCGGACCTTACAGATTCATTGTACAGCGTGGGCCATTTATATGGATACACCTTAATAAAATGGGAATGGTTGGTGATATTAACGTCCTGTTTGTGGCACAAAATGTGAGGGGGCAAACTTTTCAAGGTGGGCAATGACCATGGTGGCCATTTGGACGTCGGCCATCTTGGATCCAACTTTTGTTTTTTCAATAGGAAGAGGGTCATGTGACACATCAAACTTATTGGGAATTTCACAAGAAAAACAACGGTGTGCTCGGTTTTAACGTAACTTTATTCTTTCATGAGTCATTTACAAGTTTCTGTATTTCTGCTAATGCAACTCAGTCTTCTATATAACTTGTATGATTTCTATCTTGTTTCGCAGTTTCACCAACCAGGTCTTTACAATGTGAATCACTCCTGTGTAACAGTAACCTCCTTCGTGTTTTGCCTAGAACTGTCCACTGCCTGGTTATTGATGGGTCCCTTAAAAGGAATGCAGTCCTGCGGTACTTGATGTAAAAAACAGATGGGTCAGATTTTAGCTTTGCAAACACTACGCCACACTCACGCCGCTCTGCTRCTTTACCAACGCCATAAACYTGTTGCGACATTTCTCATTGTGACTAAATCAGACTTCATTTACCTGTTTTCGGTCAGCTTCATTATTGTGTTTCCTCTGCTCGAAAAGACGATGAAGGACATTCGAAGCAAGGGGCTAGGACACAAACGACAGGCATTAATMATMATAAYACCTAATACCATATATATGATATATACACTAACAATGACCAAAAAGTACACAAGTACCTGATGAATTTCTCAGCCAAACTCTCGACAAACGAGTAGATCTCATGCCAGTGGTGTTTAACACTTCCTGACCTGAGGAGAACAGGGGTCAAAACAGTCATCAATCTGTTCACACTCACTCTCCAGACCTGGACAGTCTAATTCATGAAAAAGAGATTTAAATCCTACAGGATGTGATGTGTTTGTTCATAAAGGCAAAAGGAAAAGACGCAGCGTCTCTTAGACAGGGCCCCTCTCGCTTTTACCCCTCACTGTGCCCTGACCAGTAAAATCATGGTGAAGGTTGGACACTTCCTGTCTCTGCACATCGATGGAGGCATGGGTGATTCATTATTGACACACTCTTGAAATCTGTTCCAACTTTCTGAGTCAGCCAACTTCAGGACTTTAGGGGACCTTCACCTCCAAAAACACTCAAATGGTTCTCAGCTTGGGTGACGCAACAGTCTACGAGTCTAGACATCAACCACAGCTCCCAGCTTCCTAGACAGTTAAACATGTCTTAAAAAGGTCTCGGGAAATAAATAGAACCGGACGACTTTAAAGTCCCAGGAGATGTTTTAGCTACAAATGTCATTGAATGTTTGCTTGTATTCCACTGAATTAGTTTCAACTTGAAAGACGGTA
>QMIH01000144.1:118159-143464 GCA_003987875.1 Clarias batrachus
CCCACCAAAAAAGAAGACAAACATCACAAAGATATTGACATGCAGGTCCTTATCTAAGAAGAGAACATTCCTTACGGATGATACCTTGCTTTCTAATTCAGTTTCAGGCAAAACTCCAAGAAACCACTGAGCAACGGAGAAGGAGAGGAATTAACAGTTACTCACTTTGTGCAGAGTCAGCAGTCCTCCAAACTCCAGATCATCCCTACTTCAGACCCCATATTAACTAGAGAACTGACTATCTGTCCAGTGATGTAAACTTCAAGTCGCTCTGCATGAAAGCATCTGCCGAATGCCTAAATGTGAATGTAAATATAACTGACAACTGCTGCATCTCATTTAAGCGAAGGTGATATCAAGAATCTCCTTGTTAGATGGTATCTACTGCATTAACCTCTAGTGAATCATGTGCTGAACTGATGCTTTAAAACTAAAGTACTATCTATAAGAACAGTAGGACAACAGCAAGCCACTCATCCATTACCCAATTTTAAACCATTCCAAAAAAAAAAAAAAAACCAACAAAAAAAAATCCCCATAACATCATTTCCCAACATAGTCTTGGGTAGAAATGCAAGAAAAAGGGGTAATTGTGAAGATAATTGGTTTCATTGATTTGAATCCCAGCTAAATGGCTCACATCCGCTGAAGTTATGGGAACTGCGAACCAAACTCTTTCAGCCTAAGGCCTTGGAATCTACAGCACCCTGCACAACTTCATTTCTCTCTCTATTTCTACTTGTGCTGGACATGGACTGTTTTTTAGACCCAAGTCCAGTGCTAATTCTGCTCCTGCAAAACTGTACACTTCACCTACAAAGATTCTGCAGCAGTGTGGTATATAACTATGGCTCTTCATGCTGAATCCAGGCCCATCATCTGGCTCGCAAGGTGTCCTAGAAAAACAAGTGTGTCACGGGTTGAATTTTCCCGTTGCAGCTGTTGTGAACCTCTGGCATGAAGTGCATGACGCAATGCTTTGGCTAGTTTAAAGTAAAGAATGTTTGGTTGAAAAACAGCAAAAGCTGTCTATTTTTAAAGGGACACACATGAAAGGGACGTTTGCTGAATGTAACGGCACTGTTACAGAATTAGATTTCTACAATGGGACACGATGGGAGTTTCTAAAAGTACTGAAAGCTTGACCTGGCCAGTCCACAACATTGTTATTAGTTACTCGAAATGAATCCTAAAATCGCAGTCTGCATGGTTTAAACCAACTGTAACCAACTGTTGTGAGCAATATAACTACTTACAATAAAATTGTACTGTGATAAATCACATCACTCCATGCATCCATCCATTAACCTCTGTAGTCCAACTAGGGACCGTGGAGGCAATTAGTGAGCATTGTATTTAAAGTCCAATTTTCCAATTTGCAAAAGCCAGTTAGTCTCATCTGCATGTCTTTGGACAGTGGGTGGAAACCRGAGTAGCTAGGAGAAACCCACCAAGCACGGGGAGAAGGTGTGAACTCTGAGCACACAGACCCGAGGCGGGAATCGAACCCAGACCCTCAAGATGCAAGGCGACAGTGCTAACTCCTAAGCCACCATATCATATCACTCTCATAAAGAAATCTGTCAACTGTCTGAAGCGATCTGATTTTTGTATTCATTACATGTACTACTGTGATAATAGGCATCTGTTTGCATTAGTAGCATTTCATGCTAACCAAATAAAGCTATCCAGTGCTTACTGTACTTGTACAATTGTAGAAATAGCTTGTGGTTAGAWGTATAGCTGCAAAGGTGCACCATACGTTTAGTTGGTATCTGAGTGATGTTGTTACCGCATATGTTTCTAACGTCACATGTACTGTGAACAATAACGCAGGGTCCAAGCATGCAACACACTATAAATACTCCACTCCTCAGGACGTCACCTCGACCTCCCATCGTGTTTAGTTTTCCATAAATTCTTTMGCCTATACTGAACACAAAAGACTCGACCACCATATATGTGGGATATCCTGGGAGGTTTTAAAACCGGTCACTATATTAATGCCTGGAAGTATATATTATTTCGTTCTTTTCAAAATATTATTGAAAAGTGACACCAACCAATAAGCTAACATCTGTACCCACTGGATACCCTGATAGCTTGTAATGAAGCCTGATATTATAAATAACATTAAGGAAGTGTGTTTTTTTCCTTCCTTCATGAAAGTGCTTGGGCCCCATGATTGCTGCTTGTAGTTGTATTCATTTTTTATAGCTCCCCCCCCCCATTTATTGTATCTTTCTACGAAAGCAGAAGTATAAAGTTAACGTTAAAAGAATACTTCTAATTCTGCAGAACTCTTGTTCCCTGTTTTATTTTGGGATCCTTTGTTTATTCATACAGGAAATAAATTTTCATGCTCAGCATTATGATGAATTCAGAGTCTATCCTAGGAACCAGACAAAGGTTCATATACACAGATATACACATTCCCATGCTTATTTACACATAGGGATAAAAAAAAAAAAATCAAAACGCCAGGGTTAAGAACAAAAACGAACTAACAATTACTCAGTTCTAGTAGCAGTCATTCATAAATGAGATCATTTTTTCCTTTGGGATGCTTTGGGATCATGGGACCAACAGGATAATTATGATTCTATTGGTCAAGAATGACACACACACATCCATATAAAAGATAGAATGCAGTTTTATGAGCCTGCAGTTGTGGGTATGCAAACCACCTGGGTTTAGTAATTATCACTGTTTCCAAAACCTTGTAAAAGCATTGAAATTCCTTTTCCCTGTTATGCAGGACACAACCTTGATTCTGAAACAAAACACTTTAATTTTCTTTGGCAGTGCACTGTTTGGGTATGTGAATAGAAGTAATGCTAATAAGCATTTCTCCATCCATCCATCCATCCAGGAACCTCTATAGTCCAATTAGTGACCATGGAGGCCACTGGCGATTAACATTGTATTTATCCCCATTGTACAACAGTGGTAGGATCAAGATTCACACATACATACACTACGAGCAATTTGGAAACACCAATTAGCCTAATCTGCATGTCTTTGGACTGTGGGAGGAAACCGGAGCACCAGAAGGAAACCCACCAAGCACGGGGAGAAACTGCAAACTCCATGCACACGGACCCCGAGGTGGGAATCGAACTCTGACTCTGGAGGTGCGCAGCGACACCAAGCCACAGTGCCACCAGTAAGCATTTACGTGATAATATTACGAATTTCTGTAGGAATTTAAAATGAAAGAAAGTCTTGATGATGGTCAGATGGCTGTTCCAGAACTATTCATTCATCGACTGTACAGTACGTGATCCCTAAACTAAATTGTTCGAATTTTAAATCTGTTGGTGGAGAACCTTCACTGTTTTAAAGAAGGAAGAAATCCAGTGGTGTGTCAGTTTAGTTTTCTTTCTTTTCTTTTCTTTTTTACCCTTAAGGATGAATGCTGAGTTTGGACACCACAGACATTTCCCATGTGGCATTGGAGTCTGCGCCAAAAAGTAGGCCATGGATACTTAAAGGCCCTGGATAACTCAAAAATCCTGTAAAACAAGATCCTGCCAAATATAAGAAAAGAAGTTGTCTTACTGAGCTCTATACCTCTTGGTTTTGCAAATCCAGGGAGAAGCAAAGACTAAAAAAAAAAAAAACTCACAAGGAGATTTTCTGAACCGCTTAGTCAGCACAAGTTATCAAATACATCCCAGCCCTCTTTGTGTCATTACACAAAACCACAGGGATGGACCAGATAGAGTAGAGTGCTTAGATCAGAGGTTTTAACAGAGACAACAAGAACATTAGAAAAAAAAGAAAGACAAAAAGAAAGAAAGCAAGAAAGAAAAAAAGAAAGTGTGGTGTTGGACAAAAGATCATAATACAAAAATGTAGAAGAGATTATTATATAGTTTTGATGTCAAGTCATCATTAGGTAATATGCAAAACAACAATAGAAAAAAAAAATTTTTTTTGGAACAACATTAGATAAAAAAYAAACCATTATAGATTAAACTCTGATTAGATGATTAAACTCTACCAAAAATGAACTTACTTGTCAAGGACAAAATACAAGTCGAAGGCACCTTGGCAAGACCTCTCCTGGTCCTCTTCCTGACCCTGTGCCACAGCACTGATGGTGAAAAGCAAAATCCCCAAAACAGCCAGTACAGGGAGCACATTCTTCCCCGAGCTCGCCATCCTTAGTCTTAGTCTTAGTCGCGCAAAACAATCACTCCTCAGTAAAACAAACCGATTTTACATTCTCCCCCTGCGGAAAAAGGATGAAAGACAAAGAACCGAGACGGATGTTTGTCGCGTTATAGCGGCTTCCCCAGGAGTTCACAGATGTGGCGCTCGTCCTCTACACTGACACGGAGAAAAGAACACCTCCGCGCGCGATCCTTCTGCGCTCGAACGATTTCCCTCCAAAACATAAAAGAAAAAAAACAACCACTTCAAAGGCGTTTCAAACAGGAGTTCGAAAGCAGATCAAAAGAGCTCGCTCGCTTTCCGCGATGGTGAGGCTAAAGCTCGCTGCAGCTCCCTCAACGGAACGTCCACAGGCGAGGACTCGGCGGAAAGAAAGAGACCTGGTGTCAAATTTCAACCCTTCCACCAAAAAAAAAAAAAAAAAAATGCCTCGCCACTTTTTAGGACTTCACATCATTTCTTTCAACATTCTGATGCCACCACAAGTGCAGTCCATGCAGACACGGATAACTGATCATGCAGCCTGAATAGTTTTTATTTATTTATTTATTTTATTTATTTCATTTATTTAATTTATTTTTAAAAGTTTGCCATGACCAAGTTTAGAAATCCTGAGTTATTTTCTCATACATTCTGACACCCTTTGACTATGATTTAAAAAAAAAAAAAAAAWAGAAACCCCTTGGTTACACATGCATTTACGGACATATCACCTCAGAACCTCAGTTAATGGGATTATTTGTTTATTTATTTATTAATTATTTTTTTTTTATGCTTTATAATACTTTTCAGTTATTCAGAGACTAATTGGACCAGATAACCATACATCTGCTTGCTGATCAATCCCTGCTCTCCGTTGTCACCCAGATGAGGATGGGTTCCCTGTTGAGTCTGGTTCCTCTCAAGGTTTCTTCCTATTACCATCTCAGGGAGWTTTTCCTTGCCACCGTCGCCCTCGGCTTGCTCATCAGGGACAATCTTATCATTTTGATTCATACACATTGCATTAAAAATGTACTTCTTTTGATTGTGTAAAGCTGCTTTGCGACAATGTCAATTGTTAAAAGCGCTATASAAATAAAATTGACTTGACTTGACTTGACTTAATGACCCAAACTGTAAACACTCACTCACCCTCATCATCTACACCGCTTTATCTTGTATTCCGGGTTGTGCAGGAGGCCTGGGGCCTATCCCAGGAGACTTAGGGCACAAGGCGGGGTACGCCGGGTGCCAATCCATCGCAAGGCATACACACACATACACTCACTCACACACACCACTTAGCTTAATCTGCCTTAGCTTAGTCTTTGGACTATGGGAGGAAACCCACCAAGCACAGGGAGAACATGCAAACTCCATGTACAGTACACAGAGATGGAAATCGATCCCTGGCCGGTGAATCGAACCCGGACCCTGGAGGTGCAAGGCGGCAGTGCTAATCACTACACCACCGTGCCACCTCAAACTGTACATCATGATGATATATGGTGATTACAAGTTTACATTACATTATGCATTTGGCAGACACTCTTATCCAGAGGTATCAGGATGTAAGTATCAGGATTGATACTTACACTAGGTTACACTTGACATATTAATCAAATTTCAGTTACCAGCATGTTATTCTTATAATATACACTGTTTTAAATATTTGCTGCACAATGGCTTGGTGATTAGAATGGTAGCCTTGCACTTCCAAGGTCAAGGGTTAAATTCCCGCCTTGGGGTCTGTGTGCATGGAGTTTGCATGTTCTCCCCGTGTTTGGTGGGTTTCCTCCAAGAACATGCAAATTAAACTAATTGGCGTTCCCAAATTGCCAGGTGTGTGTGAATGAGCGTATGAGTGCCTGCATTTGTGTGTACCCTGCGATGGATTGGAACAAGGGTGTACCCTACCTCGTGCCCTCGTCTCCTGGGATAGGCTCCAAGTCTCCTGAGACCATGTACTGTATACAGGATAAAGCGTGAAAGACGACGAGTGAGAGTTAGAGTGAGTGAGTGATATTTTTCATTTATTTAGTAATACTTATGAAATAAGAGATTTGTTGGTTTATCCATTGAATAACTCTACCTTGAATTAATGACCAAATGTTACAGTTGCTATTCAATCTCTTTCTCTCTCTTTACTTTAGTGCAAGACAGGAAAAAAAATTTGCAGAACAAATAACTTTTATCTTTCTTTTAACATGTATCTATTGTGCTTGTACTGTATGTATCCATTAAAAATAATATTATTACTAATACTGTTAACCCACTCACTCACTCATGGTCTATACCCCTTTTTCCTGTAAACAGGGTTGTGGTAATATTATTAACCATTTCAATGAATTATTTTAGCACACAGGCATCTTTAAATAGCACACAACATGCCCCCTCAAAAAGGGCTGGCTACTGGAACAATYCTGACAGCAAAACAATTCAAAGAACTTTCTTTAAAAAAAGGGAAAATTTCAGTCTGAATCACAAATGTATAAAAATCCCCTCTTGGTGTGCAGCGTCTGTGTGCCCATGGGTGTTGCAGTGCAGCCACACTTCTCGTAATCAAAAATAACTTTCTTGGCATATACTGCACCGCTCATGTCCTCCTCCAAGGAGTCTAAAATGTTCAAAATGATACTGTATGTGGTCTGTTTTCACATGACTGTTTAGCTTGAGGACAGTTGCAACTGTCCCCTACACTACCAGTGACAACAGACCACCTAATCTGACCATGACACATGCAAACACAACGTCACTTAGTCAACAAAACAGTGATTCAAATAAAAAGACGGTTTATAACAAACATCCTGGTGATGAAAAATACCTCCAAAACAAATTATGTTTTTTTTTTTTTTTTAAAAATAAATGCAGCAGCAAATGCTGAAATTGTCTTCTCTTTCCCCAGTGAGGGAGCAGGGCCCMACAGAGCATGTGCAGTATGAGTGCCATCAGTTTAGCATGTTTTTGATTGGAGCCTATGCCCCCTGTTTCAACTTTCCCCAGTCTCCCCTACTAAGCTTTGCTTGGAACCGTAGCCTACAACAGGGTTTCCAGAACCCACCGTTCATGCCCACTTGATTTTTACCTGTGGCACATGAGGACAATGTGAAGGTCATGATGTAAATTGAAAATATACACCACAAAGATGATATAAGGAAGACATTTGAAGTGCATTTACATGCATTACACCAGATGTCCTAACACAGGTTCATTATGTGTGCGAGGGATGAGCATGAATGCGAGACATGTGTTTATTAAAACAAACAAACAAACAAACAAACAAACAAATAAACAAACAAACAAACAAAAACATTAATCACGTGCAGCAGTGATTCTTAACACTGGTCTTTTCAGACCCCCCGTCATAGTTAAACGACACATAAGGGCATACGGTTATTATACATCATTATAGGGTACCTTGTTTTCAAAATGATTGAGGTTTAAATTTAATTGCATTTTAAATGACAAGTCATTATGGGTAATAGCTATAAGGACTCAATAGAAATATTTCTATTTTTATAAAACTGTGGGTTATGTCTCGCACCAGTGTTACTAAATAGCAAAAAGAGGGACCCATTGTCTGTGGTTCATAAAACTTTGGCACAGACCAGTTGAAAGTATCATACATTACATAGTGTATAATATACTGTACATTAGTCAGTTTTTAGTATTATTTGATTCTAATATGTCCAAAAACAAARCCCATAAAGGTTCCAGGATAACATTATTAAACTGAGAATTATACTTCATACTTTTCCCCTTAAATGATATATTTTTTAATTCTGCTTTGTGAGAGTGATCATACTGTACAAATAAAAGGAAATTGCATTGAATTGAATGAGTGAAAATAAAGATTATTTTAGAAATTCCCACAGCATTAAACCTAACGACAGGCTAGTTAGACAGAAAAGCATGTTAGACTTGATTAGTCATTTGCACTCTCATCACCACACAGAGCCGCCTTTTTTCCTGAGGAAATTCTAARGAAAAGCTCTCCAGATGGTCTTCCATCATCATCCCAAAACAAAGGCATGAGGAAGTGAGAAAATACTATTAACTGCAAACCGTTCTACATCCTCCCATGAAGATTCCTTTATAAAAACCTGGCTGGCAAACACACACTTCCACTTTGGGCAGATACTGTAGTACTCATTCAGGACGACAATAGCGATGAGTTGACCAGATTAAGGAAGTACTGTGGAATGATCAGGATGGTCATAATTCTTAAATCTTACTGCAAAAGGAGAAATATTGTAACAGAAATGACCTCTTTTGCCTGAGATGCTTATGTAGCTTATTTTTACTCTCTGAAGACATGCCTTCCAACAATTTCACTGAATGAAGGAATTCCAATACAAGGACAAATTGGAAAAGCATTTCTCTTGATGAATTGTCCTTGTATCAGAAAACAACTAAGGAGATTGTTGAGACTACGAAAATTGGGTTAAAAACTGTAAAACACATTATTAAAACCTGGACGGATATTAGTGAACCATCATCTTCGAAGAAGAAATTTTTTATTTAAAGATCATAGTTGGAGATCACTTTAACGTTTGGTGAAATCAAATCTAAAAAACCAGCAGTAGTCACATCATGACGATGTTTAATAGTGAAATTAAGAGCATTTCTCCTCAAGGGATTGGGGATGAACAGCTGTGTAGCCCTAATAAAACTGCTTGTCAGTGAGACTAATTAGGAAAAAAACATTCAATTTTCTAGGGTGCATAAAGTGGACTATGGAGCAACGGAAAAAGGTCATGAGGTCTGATGAGTCCAGATTTACCCTGTTCCAGAGTGATCACATCAGGATAAGAAGAGAGGCAGATGGATCCATCCAGCTATCCATCCATCCATCCATCCATCCATCCATGTATCTAACATTATGTATATTTATATAGTCACCTGACTACATAAATATACTGAATAACCAGATTTTTTCCATGAATTTATTATTTTTCTCTTCTGAGGGTACAGGCATATTTCAAGATGACAATGCCAGGGCTCAAATTATGAAATAGTGGTTCAGGTCACATGAGACATTTTCACACATGGATTGGCCACCAGAAAGTCCAGACTCTGAAGAACTCCAAGGAGAAGGCTTTATGCAGTGCTCTGACTTTCCCATCACCAATACAAGATCTTGGAGAGAAATTATTTTGACTCTGGACTAAAATAAATGTTGCGACATTGCGTAAGCTAATGTAAATGATGTCATATTAAAGGCCTCCCATAATATTTCAATTAAATATTAGCAAAATATAATAAACAAGAGTTTGCGATATTTTCCCAGTGTGGGCAGGTCAGGTTTACTGGTCAGGTTCAAGGCTTTTCCAACCTGGGATTCGCTCTCAAATGCTCTGGCTGCTGTAGGGGTTTGAGTTACCTACGACAATGAGTACAACCTTGGAGAAGAGCATGACCAGCTCTCCTCAGCTKTCTGGGTCTGTAATGCAGCCTGAGTCCAGGATACCAATACCTTACAGAGACTCCAGAGACACTAGCATACCCATTGCAGGCACAGAAATCCAAACAGCTAGACAGTGTATTGCTGAGGCACACAGCAGTAATGGGGATGGCAGCTAATGGATGAGCAGGGATAAATAGATTCCCGCTTCCCAATATGAAAGGGCCATGACCATGACAGACTGAGGCTAGATCAGGAAGAGGTCCAAGCAATATACAACATACCCTCTCTGTAACAGAGGAACATCTCTAGAACAGCCAGCTATTGCTCTAGCAATACCCATGGATATGGAGACTGAATGGAATGGGCCAATAATCAGGAGCTGGAAAATAAGTGAGAAAGGCAGAGTTGTTGTACCTATTGTGAGCTAATAGACGTCTATTAGCTCACAATAAGAGAAAGGGTTCATTGGCTTAGAAAAAGAACCAAAAAGCCATCAAATACATCAGGGATACAGAGAAATATCCTCTAGGTGGTGTTGGATCAGTGGATGGTGTTCTTCAAATTCTTCAAAATAAGAAAGTTTTATGAGAATAAACAAAATTCAACTGTCTGAAGTATCTCATTTTAATTAATTCTCTTCTACAATTTAAACTGATCCAACTTGTCAAATCATACAAATTTTTTTATCGTTCACCTTTTTATATACTTGTTTCCTTAGTGTTCCAGAGCACAAGTCATCTCAATCATGTCTTCAGTTTATTAGAACAATTAGCCACTCTGTAGGGTAAGAGGAAGGAATATGACCCAGTGTATTAGTGTAGCACATCCATCCATCCATCCATCCATCCATCCATCCATCCATCCATCCATCCATCCATCCATCCATCCATCCATCCATCCATCCATCCATCCATCCATCCATCTATGCATCCATTCCTCCATCTAGGAACCTCGGAAGTAGTGGTACCAATAATGGTGTTAAGACCTCCAGTCAACATTCACACACTATGGGAAATTTTGGAACGCCAATCTGCATGTCTTTGGACAGTGGGAGAAAACCGGGGTACCAGTGAAAACCCAGCAAGTACGGGAACTTGCACACTCCATGTGGCGGGAATCAAACCCAGCCTCTGCAGGAGTGTAGTACATATCTACAGTACCTTGTATACAGGGATGAGCAAGAAAAGTCTACCCATGACAATAACCAGTGCTTTCACTTTCATAATCCCCTCCAATCTTAACTACCTGTTTACTTCATTAATGGTATCAATAACTGCCCAGCCACAAGAGGGGGCTACATGAATATGAACCTTTTGGTTCCACAATGCCATGTCGCCCAAACATTCTACTCGTCTTTCTCTTTCTTGGCTCAAACTCATAACTTCGAACAGCTGCAGGTTTCGAAATGACTTCATATAACGGCTCATTTAATTTCAAACATCAGTCATTTCCTTTGTGTCTATAAACAACTCGGTGTATCAGCTGAAAAACAATTCATTTCAATTCCAGTACAGATTCCAAACAGAAACAAACAACATTCTTTTCTCTGTTGTGTTAAAGTCTTCTAACATCACATGATGTTCTCTAACCACATTAGCACTCATTAAGTGTTAGACTGCCATCTTGTGGATGGGTTGATATTTTACATTAAKCTGAATGTTACATTAAGCTTTGTATTAAAGAAAACTGAGGGCCTGTAAAGGGTTAAGTCATTTGATCCTTTTTTAAAAATATTTTTGCATATTTTCCCTCCGCTGTAGTCATTTCGATACAGTTCCATTTCCTCAGACATACAGTAAATAAGACACAACTAGAAAGTGATTTTCAGACATGGAAAAGTTCTCAAAATATGGATTTCTATTTAATGCATTTTTAATGAGGCATCATTTTCAGTTCCATGTACAGAACTTTATAAAACAAACTGTACTTAAATGTGATCCAACAGGTATGAAATTATACATTTAATTATTATTCCAAATCATTTTGTAATATTTATCTGTTTTTCATTGTATGCAACTGTGTTCTCTAATTAGAATCTAATGAAACAAAAGTCTAAGAGACTACAGGAGATTTTGGGAAGGATATATGTTTTCTAGTTTTGTGATGAAATCTAGTGCAACATGGGTAAATATTATGGCTTCTTCATCCCTAACCTTCCTCTTTCAGCCCATTTTTCTGTCCTAGTACTGTACTGTATGTCCAGTTTTGAAAGATTATTTCTGCCCTATAAGGTGCTTGTTTAGTATCCCCTTGGCCACGTCCAGGGCTTCGCTTGCAGACACTGCAACGTGCGGGGAAATTCCAGCTCCTTCCCAGGCAGGACCCTGGGTGGTGTCTGAGTGCATGACTGGAATTGCCAAGAAAACATCACTGTTGCTTACTTGGAAAGTTTTAGGTGGCTGGCAGGAGCCATAGGTCGGCTCACCTACAATCATGGCACGGCCAAACTTCTTCATGATGTAAACAAATTCCTCTGCTGCTCCAGCTGTCACTCCACTGGTCAGGATCAGCAGGCCTTTCTTGGAGCCATATCTCCTACCTGAGGAGTAGAGAAGGCACGAACAGTTACTGCACTGTTATAAATTTCACATCACAAATCATCCCAAGTGTTGAAGTGTTTGATGGGAATTGCTGTTAAAAGGAATATGAGATATACCCAACCTGTCAACTCTTGAAGGGTGGCAAGGACTCTTGTGGTACCAGACGATCTGTCATATAGTTTGTCCAAAACAAGCTGCATGTCTTCGTCAAAGAAGTAAGAGCAGAGGCCTGCAATGGGGCTGGTCGAGCCACCAACATTGTTCCTTCAAAACAGTTATGAGTTATAATCAATGTCACTGAAGGATGAACCTGAATAGGATTTATATATTTATTTATAATGGATGAATTCGGTGAGGGATTAAAACTGCATTATTCAGAGATTTGTGTGGGATTCGTGATTTGGATTTGTGCTGCATCGTAGTTGACACATGATTCTGACCGAGTACTTAAGCCTTGTTTTTGGATAATACTGGCTTGTGTAAGAAGTCGTATTAAGTACAGGGTCACTGTTAGACCACATTATATAACACTGAAATTTATGATGCTTGAAATTTGATTATTTATTTACTTGTTTATTTATATATTCAAAAAATTATTGAAATTTATTGAGCTCAGAAGTTTAGAAAGTTTACACTCCAAAAGTATAGAATGCAATTTAACGCGTGCAATATACACATACTGTAAATATTTTTCAGTAATATTTTCAGTTCATTTGCTAATGAACTTTCCTTAAAAAGATAAATATAAATAATTTTTTTKTTGTTGTTGTCACATATCCCAGTTATTAGGCGGGGGTCAGAGCACAGGGTCAGCCAAGATCCAGCACACCAGCAGCAGACAGGGTTTAAGGGCCTTGCTCAAGGACTCAATATCCCCTTGGCCACGTCATGGGGGTTGGGCTTGAACCCCTGACCTGAGATCAGTTGCCCAATAACCCACAGCAGTAACCAATTGAGCCACCACTACCCTAGCATGTACAGGCTTAACTGAAGACGTTACTTATCTCATTGCTTAGCTCTCATGAATAATTTCAGGGTTAAAATGTAATTTCTTTTCTTTTTTTTTTTTACATAATTGTAAAATAATAATAATGTTGACGGAATTCATGTTGTGAAATTTAAATCAAATTGCAGTGATTAATGTGATGATTACATACAGTATGAGTATTTTTGTATTAAAGGCATGGCTTTTGATTAAAGGAAGTGCTCTAGATGCTTCTAGATTCCCAAAAATCTAGCTCACAGATAGTGAACTTAATGAAGAGCTCAGAAGATTATTATTTAAACATTATTTAAGAATTTTCTTATTCTTATTTTTTATGTTTCTTATTTTCTTCTATTCTTCTTCTTATTATTATTAAAATATTAAGATTATATTATATTATTAAATTTTGCCGACTCCAAATACAGCTCTAAAAAGTAAACATAATTTTAAATTACATTAAAATAGTCAGCCCTACAGATATGATATTTGTGGTGTAATCTATGACTAGGGCACAATAAATGCAGGTTTACCTGAGATCAATGATCATAGCATCCGTATCCACTACTTTGTTCCAAACGTGCTCCACGATGGTTTGAGCAAAAGTAGCGTCTTGTGGAAAGTCTCCAAACATGTCGAAGCGCATGTAGCCGATGTTGTTCTCAAGCACATCGGTATGAAATGAAGCTTTAACAAGTGCAACAAATATTTCTGGAGAAGGAAGCTATAAACGACAAAAAAAAAAAAGAGTTTTAGGAAAGTTTTGCAAGTTAGTTTTTTTTTAAATCCACCTGTAGAAATATAATCTGTTAAATATGTGCACCATTGGGTGAAACAAAAACAAACAAACAAACAAACAAACAAACAAACAAACAAACAAACAAACAAACAAATCCAACAGCTATACCACTTCTTACCACTGGAGGCAGCACAGGAGGCTTGTCTGTAATTTTCAGGCACTTGTCCCCTGACAGTTTTAGGAGATCATCCGAGAGCTTTGCTTTTAGTTCATCCTTTGAAGAAATCATGCTGTATTCCCGACTAGCCACTAGAGCTTCTAACCTTTCTGCTACATTAGCTCCAATACTGTCAAAAGCATAGTTTTTTGCAAGCAAAGCTGCTGCAGACTTGACAATTTCAGGGATTTCAGCTCGAAGCCTAATTATTGCAACTGCAGCATCCATTGCATCTTCTGCATTGACTTCAACATCTGGTGCCACTCCTTTGACTTCCCAACTTTTGCGAGTGATGGGATTGGTGGATTTTGCCACGGGTACAGAAACATAAAAATCAGTATTACCAAGCTTAAGTTTCTCAATCTTTACCGATCCTCCAGCTGTATTTTCTCCAACAATGGTAGCTCTTTTGAGGTTTTTCAGGCAGTAAGCAACATCCTCCGCAATGCCAACAGTGTTCTTACTTGTTAGAATGATCAGGGGCTTGGAGGTTCCATACCTTTTTCCTAATAAGCTGGGCATGGACCAGAGCTCAGTGGTGCTGTTTGATGGACGGTCATACACAGAGTCAATATGGATAAGAGGCTCTGCATCAGTGTAATAGGAGACAATGTAAGGGATGCCAGACAGTTCCCCACTAACAGCGTAACGAAGGTCCAGGATCATGGCCGAGGTAGGGAGAACTTTGTCCCAGACATGCTGCAGCAGGAGAGGCCCAATTTTCTGAGCGATCTCTTCCCCAATAATGTGTTGAATCTTCAGGTAGGCGATGGCGTTTTCGAGGACCTCTACATTTACCGTGCTCTTGACCACAGCAGCCAGTTGCTCTAATGGGATGTCAGGAATTCCTGGAGGTGCTGCAGGAACATAATGTGGATCATAGAGGACCTTTACTCTAGGATCACCAATGGTACTCATAACCCCATCTGTCAGTATACTGGCAAGTATACTGGGATCTTGGAGGCTGAGGATCTCCGTGTTGCTGCTGGMAATAGCTATTACTTCTTCCATACCAGAAAGCCGTTCTGGAGAGCAGTAGTTCTCTAAAAGCACTCTGGCCAAATCCGTAATAAGCGTAGGTGAGAAATTACAGTGGGCGACATTGCAAAAGGCTAGCAGTGTAGCTAACAGTAGTAAACCTTGAGCCATGTTGYCTGGTTGCCCTCAGAGAATACAGTGATGTCAGGTCTGGTCAACTTTCTTCCTGCAGAGAGGTTTGTTAAATGAGATTATTTTCACAGACCGGTTTTTGTTAGCACATACATAAGAGGCTTTTAAACCTCTAATCTCATTATCCCAGTTGCATCAGTAAAGCAATAACAAACTAATAATCAGCAAAAAAAAAAAAAAAAAATCAGTATTGGTGCGAATTTTTATATATTTTTTGTTATAGATATAATACAGAAAATGTGTGCCAAAGAATCTACTTCTGAAATTAATGCAACATGGAAGTGACTAATCTTTCTTCCCTAAAAATTTCAAGTTGGTAACTTTAGCCGTTTTGTAGAGATGATTTTATAAGTGCCCCAAAAATTAACATTCTTTAGTGTTATAGTGTCTCTCTTCAAACAATAATTTGTTTAAGCAATTGAAACAATGTTGGTACTAAAATAAAGAGTATTTAGAAGCATATGACCTGTAAAAATGGTTCCTTTCATTGGTTTTTGATAAAAACATGCATGAGAGAGTTCTGAATCTGTAGTGTCCGTAACCATGTCAAATTCATGTTGCAATATATTAACAGTTTTGCATTTTAAAATAATACACTTTTTCGGGTTTATATCTTTTTATGCAAAATCTAAACTGGCTAATCTAAAGTTTCATCTGAATGACAGTTAAGATCATTGAAAGATTTGAATAAATTTTTTTTTTTACAGACACATGAGACATAGATAGGAATGAAAATGTATTTAGCAAATGTGTTTTATTTCATCTGATAAAAATATAAATGTGTCTGCATGTTCACAAAAATTGAAGCATGGGTCGGGAGAATAATAAGAAGCATTAAGTATTATTGTAGTAAGAAAATTGTGTTATATGATTCTATCTGAAAATTCACATTTTTTTTTTTTACCTGGGTAAGACACTTTTTAGCACCAATACAATGTATTGGCTTATTTATGTGGCACATGACCCAAAACATCTATATATAGTTGTTGACGCTATAAAGCTGAATGTGGTAATCTAATCCTTTGGATGCTGTGGGATGGGGGTGTGGCCTCCATGAATCAGACTTGTTTATCCGGTACGTTCCATGGATGCTGGTGCAGATTGAGATCAGCGGAATTTGGAGGCTTGAACTCTTTGCCTGCTAAGGCCAGTACGTGGCAGGCTGTGCTGCTCTGGGTCAACGTTTTTCAGGATGTTGTCCTGCCTTGACTTTTCTATGCGATTAGGTCAGGCTGGCCCTCGTGGGCGTAGATGAACCTTGGGTGCCCATGATGACGTCATCAGTTTACTGGCATATAATTGATAATCCATTTTATTCAATTCTCCAGGAAGTGGTATTAGTGTTATGGCTGATCTTTGTATAGTACAAAGCATTTCAGAAACATGCCATTAGCATCATACTTTTAACCACCTAAAATGATTTAGAATTATACTTGAAGGATATTTTTACAGAAACGCGAAACACTCTCTTATTTAGCCTTAAAATGTTGGTAATAAACAATATCTTTTAAAATAAAAACATGGACAAAAAGATAACAATACATACATTTATATTGGATAATTCTGAATGAAACGAATATTAATTTAAAACACTACCTTAAATATTTTTTTTTTACTTTTGTACAAACATGCATGTAATGTGCTATTTGGGACGTATGGAGTTTAATACAGTTAACCTGCTTGTAGAGAAAAAAACAACTTCCAGAGCACTTCCTTTTCTGATATTTCACAGCAGTTATTTTTAGTGCATCACAAGCATAAACATGTGGTTTAACTCCAGACACATTCCATACTTTTCTGGTTGGGAACGGGGCATTACGGATGCTCTCTGCGATGTGCCGGGCTCCGCTGGCAAAGAGAGCTTGCAAGTATCTGGCTGCTGAACTCATTTCAAATGGCCATGAGAAAGTTTGTCGTTTCAGCTTGTTTTATTCAAATGAGACTAAACCTCAAAGCTTGTTCTTCCTTTTGGATGTCAGCCGTGACAAGAGAGTGCATAGGAATAATAGTCGGCAAAATATCTCCCACCCGGCCAGTTCATCTTCTGGGAAATACAGTAGGAGAGCTGTGAACTTTAAAACAACTTCATTTTTGTTTTTCTGGATTTTTCCCCGATTTTCTCCCTAATTTAGTCGTGTCCAATTCCTCCCCGTCACTAGGGGGCGCTCCCACATTAAGGCTACTACTACCACTCAGCCGGGAGGGCCGAAGACTATCACGTGTTTCCTCCGAACCACGTGACGCCAGCCGACCGCATCTTTTCGAACTGCTCGCTCGCGCACCGTTGGGGGCGGAGTAACACACTCGGAGGACAGCGCTATCCGCTCCCCCCGTTGCGCGAGCTCACAGACGCCCCTGATTGGCTGTAGAGCCGTAATTAATGCGGGAGCACTAAGTACCTCTCATCCCGCCCCTCTGAGAGAGCTCGGCCAATCAGCTCTCTCTAGACCTCCGGAAAACAACTTCATTTCTGTTAACCGTAACACACGGTGAATGTATTTGCGGTAGCTGAGTAATGTAGTGTCAAACAGTTCTATTTATTGTTTTGAGTGATGAGACATCATTTAAAGGTCAAATAAAATACACCACTGTCCGTAACTGTTTTTTTAAGTTCTTGTGAGTCATCCATGCTCTATAGTGCCGTGGTTAAAAAGTAATTTCGCAAATATATCACCGATCCTTAATATGCACATGTTTTTCATTGAGCCCTGAAAGCTCAGAGTGTTTAAGTCATATTACTAGCTGTAGAATTTAGTTGCGTGTTTTTGAAAAAATGAACAGCGCAGGATTGTGCAGTGTAGAGTGACATATCTTATTTTTCTTTAGCACGAAATAGGCAATATGATGAACTGAATTTTATTTTATTTCACTTTAACCAACTATACCGACATGACTGAGCAAAAAAAGGTCACATACAGTAGGTAAAGAAATCGCACAGGTACTGTACACATGATCATGTGTCTTTACGTTTGTTTTCGGTTGTTTTTATGACCAAATAATAATAAAAACATGCTCATTTTGATATCATTCCCATATGGGTAAAATTTACCCTTTATAAAAGTAAAGTAACTTTTGTTCTTCCATGACGTATCCACCAAACCCAAATACACAGTTTGATGTCTGAAGCCTCCTCATTATCACAGCATGTTTTTTCCCCCTTTTTCTCATTGACCTATGCTATGTTCCTGGCACGAATCTGTGCCACGTGAGTTTTAAGGGTAATTGCTTCTCAGTTGAAATTCACATGATAACAGTGTGGTGGAAAAAGTACTGAAAATTATACTTGAGTGAAAGTATACAGTAAATAATGCCTCACTAAGGTATTTAAATGTAAGCATTCTTTACTAATAACATAATGTTGATATGTTTTTATGTGAAAAGGAACAAGGCAGCACTTGGTGTCGTCATTAGCACTGTCGCCTTGCACCTCCAGTGACCGGGTGTGAGTACCCTGCGACGGACTTGCGTCCTGTCCAGGGTGTACCCGCCTCATGCCCTACGTCTCATGGGATTGACTCCAGGCCCTCACAACCCTGAATACAGGATAAAGCTGTATAGACAGTGAGTGAAAAGGAATATACAAAAGAAATATATATAGGAATATAGGAATATAAAAAAGAAACTACACCATTTTGCCTGAAAATATCATTATCATTTTTCAAGTTTGTAACAAGTATTGTAAAGGTACTTCTTGTCTGCTTTATATAATTGTATGTATTGACTTTCAGTAATACTCAAGTAAAGTATAAATAACCCATGGTCAAGTAATGAGCGGCAATTACTTTTCAAGTCTATTCTCTATATGCTGTACCCCTGGTTAGCAATATGCTTTAGGATGCTTTAAAGCTGGATAAACAATTGGGATATTGGGTATAGAATGTATCTTGACAGTAACAATAGGCCGGTACAAAAGCATGACATGATGTGGTAATACAAAGCCAGATTTGGGTTTTTTAAAGCCRTTGCCTTTCTGCCAGGCAATATTTATAGCACACATCTGTAGCATGATTTTTGTTCAATTAATTCTATTGTCTATATTCCGTAAAAATAAAAATCCTTTAACGCAACAAAAATAAAAGTTTAATATAATGGTGTAGACATGCTTAGATTTAGATGGCTTAGAGCTTAGATGTTTAAATACTGTATATATATAATTCGGAGGGTTTAGACACAAACTGAGACCCTTTAGTCATTTTAACAATACCAAAATTATGTAACCCCCTTTGCGGATTTTTAGTTGGTGAACTGAACTCTTAATCCAGTCTGATCTTTTAATACTCGGTCTCTCATGCARTGCTGTCTGCTGATTCCACACAGCCAATGGAAAGTAAGTCTCACCTGAAGACGTCACGAGCTTTGACCTATATACTGATGCGTGGGAATAGAAAGAGGACAATTGCTAAGATGAACCGACTGAGCAAAAACAAACTAACAAAACAACAACAAAACATTTATGCCAAAAATTAAACAAAATATTATTTGCCTTTTAGTTTTTATTTCATTTTCTAAATGTTTATTATACAAATATATCTACAAAAATATACGAAGAAATGTGTAAGAAATACAAAACATAATTTTATAGACAGTTAAGTGTAGAATGATGTCTAACACCAAATCAGTTCAACATATAAACAGCATGAATTTGATGCATGTGCTAAAATTAATAGATACTATAGTCGGATGTTGAATTTTTGGTAAACTCAATTTTATTTGTCTAGCGCTTTTAACAATTGACAGTGTAAAAATGATTATAAAAACTCCAGAAGAGATGATGGATTAAATACATTTTATTATTATTAAAYATTTGATAACAGAATCATATACAAGACAAAAAACTGCATTGCAGAGGCAGCATTAATTAGTTTGTGTGGAACAACCYAAAGTACTCAGCAGAGGGCGCTATCTACACATGACCTATTGAAGAACAGCCTTTATAATCATTATATTATACGTTTAGGGTGACATAAAGTGGATATCGCCGCCTCCTCACAGGGTTGCTAAGTTCAGGTTTCTCTCTGCACAAACATACTGTTTTGATTTTCTCCAGTTCTTCTTTCTTTTACCTCCTAAACACATGATAGTCAGGAAACTGTCTACTCTAGATTGCCCCTACTGGAAGAGTGAATGTGTGTGCATGGTGGTCTGGCATCGCACTTCCTGGGTGTATTGACTGGGACAGGCTCTGAATCCACTCTTACCCTCATTAATGAAGAATGAATGGAATCAGCTTGTCTAAGGAGCAGTTTTATGTCTAGCACGGCTGTCTGACCTGTCATGTAAGCATAATATTTCATATTCACACAAATATATTATAAATACTGTGAACTTTCATTTGTGGCCAATTTTAAACAAAGTGCAGTGAAAAAGTATTTTCCCCTCTTGCTGATTTATTTATTTATTTTATTCACAAAGATAAAGTGAGAACATACAAAATGTGGCTTTTAAATTATGATTTCATTTATTAATAGAAAAAAGCTGTTTAAACCTACCTGGCCCTGTGTACCTACTAACTGCTTGTACCACCATTGGCAATCAAATCATATCACGTCGCTGTGGAGGAATTTTGTCCCACTCTTCTTTGCACAATGGTTTCATTTCAGCCACATTGGAGGGTTTTCGAGCATGACACAGCCTGTGTAAGATCATGCCACAGCATCTTAATCAGATTTAAGTCTTGACTTTGTCTAGGCCACTCTAAAACCATCGAGCCAAGTGTAATTACTGGTGTGTTTCAGATCATTGTCCTGCTGCATAACCTGAGGGCCTTCAGGATTTTCTGGTAGAGCGCAGAATCCAGGGTTCTATCAATTATGGCAAGTCGTCCAAGTCCTAAAGATGCAAAACCCCAGACCATCACACTACCACCCCCATGTTTCACTCCGAGTATGTTTTTATTTATTTATTTATTTATTTAAAAAAAAAAAAAAAAAAAACTGTTAGTTTTACACCAGCAATGCAATCCCTCCAAAAAGTTGAACTTTTCTCTCATAATCTCAAAATTCTTTGGCATAATCAAGATTTTTAAAAAAATTTTTTTATCCCAAATGTGAGACGAGTCTTTGTGTTCTTTTTGGTCAGCAGTAACTTTCACCTTGGATCTCTTTCTTATTGTTGAATCATGAGCATTGACCTGGAAACATCAACCAATGCCCGCAGTTCTTTAGATGTTCTTTTCGGAGCTCCTGGATGAGTCGTCATTGAGCTCTTGGAGTCATTTTGGGAAAATTCATGTCTATTACTTTGTTTCTCATCTCTTCTTGAATGTCTTTAGATCTCAGCATGATGTGTTGCTTCACTTTGACAGACAGGTTTCGATTTACGTGATTTATTGATTCGACAGCCTGGCGGTAATCAGGCCTGGATGTTACAAGTGAAATTGATCTCAGCGTCCAGAAATATGTGGTTACTTCATGATTTTGGACAGCTTTTCTCCCTTAATAAATGAAATAATCTTTGAAAAAATTGCATTTTGTATTTACTCAGGATGTTTTCAATCTTTGACGTGTGACAAATATGCAAAAAATAATCAGAAGGGACAAATACTTTTGCACAGCCCTGCACATAAATATGACAATATTAAGTTAAATTATTTTATATTATGATTTAAGTGTTTAAAATCTATTACCAAGATAACGCAGATACTATACACGATAGAACCAATGATATTCCATTTAAACCCTGCATTAAATATTCTTTTAAACATTTTTCCCAGCACACAGATTATGTTCTAGTTTGAAGGCATGAAGCCTAATACACGATCAGCATGTCGTCTGTTCAGTCAGCTACTTTCTCCCTACCTACAGCCGCACTTTGCCACTTTCATCTCCTCATAAAGGTGCCTCACAGTGATAATGCCGTTCTCTTGGTACATGACGGTTAACGGGTCCAGCTTTGTTGGAACACAGCACGCCTTGTGGGCCTTTTTTGGGTTGCGCAGATTTACCAAAGTTTGAATGATGGCATGCTTGGAAGGGGTTACGTCGTCTGTAAGAGGAAAACTGCACACACCTTTACATTCGTACGCCTCATACTCAGGCGGAGCCACAATCCACTTGTCCCATCCAATGTCCTTGAAGTTCACCTTAAGCGACTCTCTGCGACAGTAGTTCTTCCGTGCGTTCCTCTTCCTTCTACGACGCCGATCCGGGTGGACCTCACTGTTATAGTCTCCTGCGGGATCCTTGCTTAATAAAAATGTCTCCTCTTCGTGAGTCATCATCTCTTGTACCTCGGTTTTGACTTTCCTCTTCCTGTTCTCAAGGTCATTCGAAAAGACGATTAAAACAGGCGAAGTGCTGTCCTCCAGACTCAGACTGATCTCGTAGCTTCCCCCTCGGGATGGTCCACAGCCTCCACTTTGCACCTCAACCTCCAATACACCTGATCCGTGCCTTGACTGAAGCCAACTCTGGAGGGCACTTGTGACGTCAAAAGCCTCCCATGTGTCGCCCTGTTCTGTGTCGCCGATGTGCCTCCTGTCCAGACGGTGTAATATTTCTTGGGTCTTCGTATGGACTACATTGTAAATGCTGATGGAAGTAGAACCGTTATCACAGGCGGATTGACTTCTCTGCAGCAGCATGAAGAGTCTGAGCTGGACCACGATGACTTCTTCATAGCTAGGAACCGAAACGTTGAAAAGGAGCCGGTGTGAAGATTTATTCTCGCTGATAACTGACTGGGTGACGTCTGCAAAAGAAATAAACGAAATCAGTTTTGTATTTACTTACAGTTCTCCTTACTCAGCATTAAAAATGAATAATATTTAAGGCAGTGGTTTGCAGTTTTATTTTTTTTTTAGATGATATTATTGAAACCAATTGTGATGCTTCACAGTGTTACAGTGAAAAGACATTAAACCTAATCTTACTTTACCTCACTAATGCATAACAGTATTAGTATACGGTAACAGGCAAAACGTGGTATTGTTATTTTCATAATACCTAATGCCTCTTATCTCCTGATCCATGCTTCGTTTTGGGTAAATACTCATACACATTTACTCACTCACTCACTCGTCATCTATACCGCTTAATCCTGTATTCAGGGTCACGGGGGCCTGGAGTCTATCCCAGGAGACTTAGGGCACATGGCAGGGTACACCCTGGACAGGATGCCAATCCATCGCAGGGCACACACACACACACACATACACTCACTCATTCACACACTATGGGGAATTTGGGAACGCCAATTAGCCTAACCTACATRTCTTTGGACTGTGGGAGGAAACCGGAGGAAACCCACCAAGCACRGGGAGAACATGCAAACTCCATGCACACAGAGACGGGAATAGAACCTGGCTGGGGATTGAACCYGGACCCTGGTGGTGCAAGGCGACAGTGCTAACCACTACACCACCGTGCCACCTCATACACATTTAAATTTCAGTTAATACAGTTTCAGACCCATTGATGTCTGTAGTATCCGTTACTTTTTAAAAATTCAAATCTCTCAACGATCTTAACTGTCATTCAGATGAAACTCGGCCGATTTAGATTTCACGTGAAAAGACATAAACCTGAAAAAGTGTATTATTCTAAAATGCAAAACTGTTAAGATATTGCGACATGAATTTGACATGGTTACGGACACTACAGATTCTTTGCTTTTTAAGCTTTAACCCAAGACCATCCCTCATGCCAAACACTGAGGTCACCCTGGAATCCTAATGGAATATCTGTTAGAATGGTAATTATTGGGCAGATTAGAAAAAAAGCTATTTCAACTGAATAAACTTTAGTTTTCTGTTCAAGTTTCAAGTTGAACAAAACTACTGTATTTCAGTATTTCAGGCAAAAAAATTCTCAATTTTGCACGGAATGCTTTAATTTAAGCAACACTTTTGCAGGTCATGTGCTTCTAGAAGCTTACACCAATTTTAGTATCAATACTCATAAAAAAACATATAAAAAAAAAAAATAAAATCAGCACCAGTACTGTTTTTTTTTTGGTGGTTAACATATATTTGTATAACTGCATAACTGAATTGACCTTACCCTGTACGACAAAGCTACGAATGACATCTGAGCGTGGAACCGAGGGCATATCCGAGGCATATTTGTTGTACAGCTCCATCATGAACGGAGGAGGCTGAACCTTCCTCTCTTCCACTGGAACTCCTGAGAAGTTCAGCATCTTCAGGAAGTCTTCTTTCATAGGCTCTAAAAAGCTTTCCAAGTCGTCTTGCTCCACTAGGTCGTCCGCGAGACTCCAAGCAAACTTCTTGTCTTCTTGCTGGGTGACTTGACTTACTGACTTTCCCTCACAGAGCCAAACCAAACTGAGGCATAGGTGAAGCAGTAAATATTGAAATCCCTGCATTGTTCTCTAGCACTAAGCTTTACATCTGGCTTCCTTTTGCGGACGAAATGCTGAAATCGCGATTTTCCGGTGCGAAAGCCCTGCGATGCGAGTTCACTCTCATACTCGTACATTAAACAGTGCATGCTTCTGACGACCCGAGTCGCAGCCTGGCTGTTCTTATCTGGACAACTGATGTTGTGTTTTAAGGGTTGTTATCATTCGGGGGCTTGTGGTTAATGAAGTTGTTGTAAACATCTTCGCGGAATTAGTCGTATAATGAGTACGATTCCGTCCGCGCATGAGAGGCAAGGCTACACAGGAATGTTGATCCCTCTCCAGGGTCAGCTGTAGGATTTGCGTGTTTGGATTCTTGCTTCGAAGACCGCTCGAAAATGTCTTGTATCATGCGTTGAAGTGGTTGAACCTTCATATTGAACACAATATCTTTTTACATTTACATTAATTTAAATGAACACTCAATAAAGGGGTGGAATCCTTTATTTGAAAATGAACTGTCCCCAGTTKAGGACTGGTGTTGGGTTAGTGGGAGGAAGGACATTGGCCTGTGGACTGTCATACCACATACCATGGTTTGTCTCTAAAACACCTAATTAAGTTGTAACGATGTGTTCTCTGTGAAACAAAACAACAACAAGAAACATTATGTCCACGAATAGACTACAAGCACAGATAAATTGGAAACTGATAAACACTTAGGAACACAGGAACATCCACATCCGCACTGGAATAGATTGGATGAAATACTTTTAAAAACTGTAAAAA
>QMIH01000144.1:152146-164062 GCA_003987875.1 Clarias batrachus
TAACCATGTTTTAATTTTCTTACTAACAAGCACCTATTGTCATATTCTCACAATAACTCTGACTTAAAGTCACTTTGTAAATGTAAAAGAGAATCTAAGCAATAATCATCTGAGCTGGGAAAAAAATAGTATAGAACTTATGCAATATTATATTAACCACTGATACCAWAACTCTAAAGTGGCCTAAATTTATTTTTACTGCTTTTTATTTGCACCTAATGACTACTAAATTTGATCAATGCCTTAAAAAGGAAGATGTTGGACAACAGAATAACATCCCAGGATATACAGTGCAGTTGAAATTGTGATGGACAGTGAAGTCCCATCAGGTTAAATCAAAGTAAAATGCATTGCATTAGAAGCCTTTACTTAAGGCCTATGTTATTAGCAATGTATGTATGTAGTGGTAATTCAGTGCTAGAAACACTGGATTCCTGATCAGTAGGTTGTGAGTTCAAATACCAACCTGACACTGTCTGGGCCCTAAAGTGCCACTAGGTTTTAAAAATTGGGCCATCTTCCAAATGTCATATAATAAATAATATATGCCTGTTGTGCTTTTTAAACTGTTGTGGGCCTGACATTTTCTAGTAGGACAAGTTATAATAATAATAATAATAATAATAATAATAATAATAATAATAATAATAATAATAAAACAATGTTAGAAGATCAGGACAATGTGGGAAATTGTTACAGCTTTTTATAGTAGTTCAGTAGTTTAATTCATGGTTCTGTTTGTCTTTTGTTTTTGATTAAAATAAGGTTTTAATTCTAAAAGGTATTATCATTTAACAATAGTGGTTTCTTTATTCCAGTACTAATAAAGCATACTATTTATCTTGGAAAACAAATGATAGACTAGGACAGTTCTTTTTGTAATAACAGTATGTATTTGAATAGCAGTTATGACATAAACCAATCTCCTTTGTTTTTTTAAATCTGAAAATTATACAATTCATCAGGTGCCCTTATACTCTGCGTGTCTTACCTGTAATCTAAGGAGGTGTTTTGATCCCAAGTGAAATTGTTATATTATTCATTTTTAGCACATGATGAGGATTTAGACTAAAATCTCTCCCAGGTTTCCAGATATGTTTGCCCGGGGCGGTTATCTGAACCAAAAGTCAGTGTAGATCTTGGCCTCTCACCAACTTCCTTTGTAATTAGAGTTCCTTTTTGCTGGCTCTGACTCAATGGCCATTTTGGTTGATTTTGTCATGAACATCCAAAGCCCATGAAAACCTCCGTTAACTACTTTTCCTGTGCCAAAACCTTGGTACGTCACTCACAAAATTTGACAAATACGGACAATTTTCTTCAATGCTTGGCCAACACCTCATGCTTTCTGACCAGCTCTTGTCAGGATCTGGAAGAGAGATTGTTGGATTGTTGCTGAATTAAAACAGGTTGAGTACAACAGCCAGATACGTATATGTATATGTATATATATATATATGATATTTTACGCGCCTTCACCTTGGACTGCTACGGATACATTTGCTCTAATGATCCATAGTGGTGGAGATTCACGTTACTATTTAATAGCACCACAGTTTCGGAACACATGAGACAAACTGACTTTAAACTTCCTGCAGTAAGAATAAACATACATTGATCTGTCTGTTCATGTTTGAAAGTTCAGTTTTCATAGTCCACTTTCCTGTTTTTTTTTGGAGTAAGTCATGCTGTCTCACGCTTTTGTTTCACTGAGTGGCTCTGTTGACTGATGTGTACAGCCATGTCCACCTCATGAGGAAAAAATTACTGGATGTTAMGACATATTCTGGTACTGAATATGTACACTAATGTGACATTTTTCCTTCACTTCTACTCAACATTTGATTTCATTTATGGCGTAGGTTTAACTACACATTCTGCAAAAGTTTAATAAAATTCTGTCCAGCCAGTTTTGACTGATCCTGTGACATCTGGCTGGACAGACATAAATACAGACGTACACAGACAAACAAATAGCATTGTACAGACAAAACATATATACATATATTTGAAAGATTTACAGTCAGGTTAAATTTGAGGACCAACACATTTTGGATGTATTTTTCTTTCTTTGCAGGGGCCCAGTCCCACTAGATTTCTCTTGTCTTCCTGCAGTGAACAGCTTTGACCCAGCTCTGCATGCTATCAGCTATGGATGAAAAGTGGATCATCCATCATCAGGATTTAGACATTTGGTCTCCATAACAAAAGCAATGAGGTGCTCTCACCAGTCTTGTGGCACACCATTTCTCCAGAGAGGAGTTGCATTTACACACAAAAACAACCACAATTATCAGCCGATTTAAGACACTGCCCACTTTCCCAAACCACATTTCCATGTTTTCACTCACTGCAGCAAAAGCTGTAATTTATGGCAATTTCTCTGTCATAATCAGTTTTAGACATTATCGACAAAGACGAATAACACTTTATTCAAAGTAAAGCTCGATTCCCATCAGGACGGCGTTCTGTTGACATGAACATGATGTATGCGTTGCAGATGGCCATTTGTCTTTGTTCTGCTTTAATAAAAGACATCTTAAGAAAAAAAAAAAACATTACAGATGTGGATTTTATATTAGAATATCCAGCGCGTCTCATAAACCTCTTAATTACTAATTCTTTATTATGTGCTCTATGTATGTATGTCAAAGGATTTAAGAAATAAACGGAATTAAATCACACACACACACACACACACACACACACGCACACGCACACGCACACGCACATATGCACACATGCACGAACACACAATTTTACACACCATGTGTAGCCAGATGGGAAGTGGATTATTTCCCAATAATCCCAGCGTTCCAAAAATCTCAACATGTTTTATTTCCTACCGGTTTTAATTCCATGCAATACAAATTAAGCTTCTTTTATAACTTACTTTAAAACATCTATTTTTTTTCTTCTTTTTTCTAATGAACATCAGATTATGTAGACTATCCACCATAAAAAAGTCACTGGGAATCAGTTATTACTATAAAAATAATACTAATGAATGACTTTCTATAAAACAATCAATGGAATTGCAAATGTCCCTAATGTGAGAGCTGCTAAAGTCATTTTTTTGAAATGCTATCATTGCAATCAGTCGACCATTTTCCTTAGAACAAGCATGGCATTTAAAGAGGATTGCCCGGACACTTAGAGTAGTGTGGTCTACAGATGTGGACTTGTGCGTGGTTATGACACACGTGCATCTCAAGGACCATCTGGTCTCGCTTCCTCTTCTTTTCAGCAGCCAAACCAGTTACTGGCTCCTTGTCTGTTTATCTGTGCTTTCGCTAAAGGGGAGCGTGACTGGTCGCAGGCCAGTGCACTCCTTCCTCGCTGTTATCAATCACTTCAAGGGGCTCTTGAACAGGAAACCATTTTCCCATCATCGTTTCTTCAGCTAGACCATTACACTCCACATTAATGCACCAAATGGCCTGACAACAGGCAATGCTCACTCTTTCTCAGCATGCCTTTCCCTTTCACTGTGTATAAATCAGCCTGGTCTAAGCAGCTTCAGGACAGCCATTAGTGATATTTCCCTTTTCCCTGATCTCTAATTCTTTACGAGGGCTGAACAGCCTCAGTGAATTGTACTAATCTTGGTAATCCAAGATGCTTTAATACACTAATGTGACATTTTCCTAGTTCCTGGTAACAGAACAGGGCAGTCTTGTGGAGATAGCGCCTTGCTTTATATGATCTTTGTGATATAGTCGGCACTGGGGACTTGCTGTATCTAAAGTGGCAAACTTTTTTGCTAAAAAAAMMAAAMMAAAMMAAAAAAAAACAAAACAAACATTAAGCTGAGTTCATTAATAGATCAATAAAGTCTTACATCTAAGGAGAAACATGAAGTTTAAACTAATTGGTGAATGGTGAATTGGTAAAATGAATCATGCAGAGAGTTATTTAAAACTCATCACAGCGTGGATCAATGATTAAAATCATATACAGTACAGTGCCTATATGGAAGCCTTGCAGGTGTGTGTTAAAGTAGCGGCTTTAAACTGTGTATGTTGGGTTTTCAGATATGTCAAGTAGGATAAAAGTTATCATTACTTTTCTAAAGGAACATTTTACCACTACTGGAATATGGGAATGAAAAATGTAAATCTCTTAAAATGAACATATTATTATTATTATTATTATTATTATTATTATTATTATTATTTTATGGTCATAGAAGCAACCATAAACAACAAACAAAACACATGATCATGTGTATCTGTGCTATTTCTTTGCCAGTGTGAGCCATTTTTAAAAAGGTTTTTCTTTCTGCTATATTTGTATATTTGTTTGTTAAAATGAACTAAAGTTCAGTTTAGCATATACTGTAGACTATTTTGTGTTCACAAAAGAACGTCGCTCTGTACTGCCCAATCCCGAGCCCTATATATGTTTTAAAAAAAAACAACTAAAAAAAAACAGCAAAACAAATAATAATGTACTGAAGCTTTAATGGCTTCATGATTTTTATTGATTTATTTATTTTCTTTTAGATACGGCAATCTGCGGGGATTTATTGTTCCTCTAACTGCAATCAAGCTTTTCTGTATACATATATATATATATATATATATAGGGAGTTCCATTTTGCATGTATGGAAAATGTGACTGCGCATATTCCCAAATTCTGTATTTGTCATTAGACTGAAATATCTACCTCGCTGACTTTGTCCAGCTGTAATCTTTCATCTCAAAATCTTTAACACAGATTCAAGACTCCAGCTCTGGCAGCCTTACATCTCGTAGACGTAAATATCTTAAAGTGAAATAAATTGGACAGGTTCGAAGATGAATTTTCAAGACTTGCGTTTCTATTCGTTTCATTACGAAATGACCGGGGCCCAGAGCCCAGATCTGAACGTTTGCAGGCAAGCCAAGGTGTTATTAGTTTTGTTGGGATTCATTTTAACTGCATCTCTCTTAAGACCTGCAAAAATCAATCCTGAAATATGGGGTGTGAACTATGATTCACTGCAGCATAACGATGCTTATCACTCACTGGGGGAGTTCTGTTGTTGTTGTGTAACCCAGCAAAAAGCCACAGATAGGAGTTAATTGGCACAAAGATTACATTTCTGCATGCAGGAAAAATTGGGCAACAATGAAATGTAACAAATCTCACAGTCATCGTCATTAGTTATTTAATATAACAAAAAAAAAAAATATAGCAACTCTTGTACTTTGTTATTTAGTTAACATACCATCTTTTTTATGTAAATGAATTATTAGTCCAATAATAAAAATAATAATACAATAAAGCTTAAGAATAAGTCAAAAAACTTTTGTTTCCCTGATGTACAGTACAGTATGAAGAACAGTAATCACTGACAGCACTGTGTCTAAATTAACAAAATATGTTCTCCATCAGTTTATTCACATGCTCCCAGAACCACTCTTACAAAATTTTGGGTCCTGGGATATGCCAATGCCATAAGGGAAGAAAAACTCCATAAGTGTGTCCTTGTGGTGTAGTGGTTAGCACTGTCGCCTTGCACCTCCAGGGTCCGGGTTCAATTCCCTGCCAGGTTCGATTCCCATCTCTGTGTGCATGGAGTTTGCATGTTCTCCCCGTGCTTGGTGGGTTTCCTCCGGGTACTCCGGTTTCCTCCCACAGTCCAAGTCACAGGGTTAGGTTAATTGGCATTGCCAAATTGCCCATAGTGTGTGTGCCCTGCGATGGATTGGCACCCTGTCCAGGGTGTACCCCACCTTGTGCCCTAAGTCTCCTGGGATAGGCTCCAAGCCCCCCTGAATACAGGATTAAGCGGTATAGAAGATGAGTGACTGAGTGAGTGATGATGCTGAGTCTAGACCTGATCAACTGAAGCAACTCTAGATCACAACACTGCCTCCAAAGGCTTGTACAGTGGGGATTATGCATTCAAATTCAAATTTTTATTTGTCACACACACAACAATATACAGTCTGATACATAGTGAAATGTTTACACAACTGTCTGTGACCTTGAAAAGAAAAAAGGAGCTATCGAACAACTGAAGTCACAGGTCCCCAGAGCATCAATCGATGATAGGACAGTCTTAATGGAAATATATATAAAATATAAAATCTACTATCTTTTGTTACAATAAAATAAAATAGAATACAATAAAGTATAAAGTAGAAATATGTAAAGTATGTAAAAACTGTAAGACTCTATAAATAAACCAGTATTAAGTATGGAATGTGCTGGCAGCAGCAGTACGGTGTGGTCACGGAGTGTGAAATAGAATGTTGAGCCGCTGTGATATTGTACTTGATCTTTAGAAGTGTACTTAAAAGTAGTTTATATGTAAACATAAGCCAGACTGTGCAACCATATAGGTTTGTGTATTCAGTCCGTCAGTCCATGTGCAAATGTTCAGTGGTGTTTGGGTGTATTCCAACACATGTGTGAAGGTGTGAAGGAAACATAGCAAGTCCAATCAGTTGAGTTCTATGTAGGGTTCTGGTTGAGAGTTCTTATAGCCTGCGGGAAGAAGCTTCTCCTCGGTGTCTCTGTATTGGCCTTCAGGAAGCGGAATCGCTTTCCTGACCGCAACAGAGAAAACAGTCCATTGCTGGGGTGGCTGCGGTCTTTCATGATCTTCCTGGCCTTGGTCCAGCACCGCTCGTTGGAGATTCGGTGAAGGTCAGAGAGCTCGGTGCAGATGATGCGCTCAGCTGATCGCACCACCCCGTGTAGAGCTCGTTTGTCCTGCATGGTGCTGTTCCCAATCCAGGTTATGATGATTCCTGTCAGGATGCTCTTTATGGTGCAGGAGTAAAAATTCCTAAGCACCGTAGAGGGCAGACTGAAGTCTCTCAGGCGTCTGAGGTGGTAGAGAGGCTGCAGTGACAGGTCCTGTGTGATGAGAACACTAAGGTATCGAAAGCTTTCCACTCTCTCCACTAGGCTCTCATTGATGCCGGGTCCTCCAGGTAGACCATCTCATTGTTGTCAAAGATCAAGCCCAGCATAAAAGTGTCGTCAGCAAACTTGATGATTGAGTTAGTAGTGGCCACGCATTCATGTGTACAACGCGTACAGCAGGGGGCCCAGAACACGACCCTGGGGGACTCCAGTGCTGAGGGTCAGGGAGGCTGAGCTCATGTCTGCTCATGTCTACCCAAAAACGTATTGCCTGTGGTCTGCCAGGGACCCATCATACGAGGTACAGTATGATGGGTGCATTGCTTCATGCACTTCCCTTCTTGCCCTGACGCACACACTGCTCTGGAATCTGGACTCTTTTTTTTTTTTTTTTACATCATTCCAAAGTACATTGTTTATTCTCCCTAGCATTTTTCTGATGAATGTCACTAATATGAGTTTTTCTTATGGACACACAGCTCTTCAGTCCCAAGCCTATAACATCTCACCACATTGTGTACGTATGGAAATGCACTTACTTTCACTCTTAAACATAGCTCTTATTTCTAGTCATTTTTCTATGCCGCAAGTTCACCAAATGTTTAATTAATCTCCATTCATGAATTCTTCCCAGCTGCATATCTTCCCTGAAATTGATGGTTCAGCTCTATCCTTCCAGATTTTGCTTTGGGGTTTTGAGGGTTATTAACCCAATTCCAGTAAATTCAACAATCCGTATTTGTTTTTGTGCTTGGTGCAGGCCAATATTTTGACTTCTCTCAAATGGCGACCTTTTCGCAGAACCAGGGACATACTTCGAATCCAAGGCCTGTTAAAGAAATATTCCAGCTGTGATCTAGCTTCTTGGTATTCCCAGGCATTTGGTGGATAAACTCTTGAACTGCAGCAGGTAGACTAGCTTACCACAGTTCATAGATTTGATTATTGGTACCTGGGGATTTACCAGACATGGTGTCTGATTCCCAAAGTCAGATTCAGTAATTAAATTGTCTGAGGAAGATAYATATTTCYAGCGTTCATTTTAAACGTGGATTAATATTTCAGCGTGTCTGTGTGTTTTCTTTACTTGAGAAGTACCATACACTGAAGTGTAACCCCTTAAATTATTTAAACAGTCTTAGTTTGATGATATTTGTATGCATGTATTTAAGTTGATACTGTAAGCCCAGTCTGTAAAAGTTTCCCCTTTGAAACCATTACAAAATTGTATGTGTGGTAAAATGGAGTCAGATAATATTATATACTTCCAAAAGTGTCACTGTATTTTGGCACAGGGCTTTATATTGTTATTAATCAAGTTGTGGCTAAGGATGTTTTTCACATAGCTGCCTGTGCACACCTCAGCCAGTCCTTTACCTTTGTGTTAATACATCCATACACCATACATCATCCATACAGTCCATACACGTCCTTCTAAACTCCAGGTCTTGATAAATTGCTAAGCGCCAAGTGACGAATGACACATTTAAATTGTGGCTAGAGCACAACTCCCGAGCGGGAGAAAAATGAACCGAAAGATTGACTACTGGCAGTTGAAAAGACAATATTATTGTAACACATACACCACACAGGCAATTTCTTTTTTCAGTTGTAGGCAGATAGGCAATAAAACAGAAGAAAGCTGTTTTTGTTGGTAATATCTTCTCGCATTCTATCATTGACAAAAAACATTTTCTTGAAGGCATGCATTTGTTTGCATGTGTCTAAGACTTTGCACTATACAGTAATGAATATTTGTACTTGTATGAACATATGCGCAAAACATTAAGCCCAATATTATATTGGTTCCCCCTGTGCCCTTGTGCCCCTTGTTCATCACAAGACCTCTTTGGGGTGTGCTGTAATGTCTGGCACCGGGATTCTGCCAGCGGATCCTTTGGGTGCTGTGGGTTATGCCTGATTGGTCTATTTTTCCATTATATTTACAAAACCATGCAAAAAAACAAACAAACAAACAAACAAACACTGCTCTGCTTCTAATAGACTTAGGTTTTATGGTATCAGATAGTTTTCATTTAGACATATTTCATCACACATTTCAAACTCATTTCCCTTTTTCTTTTCTTTTCTTTTTTTTATTCAGTGAAGTTGCTTTGCGACAATGACCGTTGTTAAAAGCACAATGTAAATAAAACTGAATTGAATTCAATGTGTTGATGGGCTGGAATTGACTAATTATTGGAATGAACTAAAATGTTTGTTTATTTGTTGATTATTGAGTGATTGATACAGTATGTGACTACTTGCACATTGCATTTAGCTTATCACGTTAGGTCTTCACATCACAAAGTCAATGGAACAGAAACATTAGAGAATACAGATCAGCATGTAGCCATAGAATGTGCTAAGAGTCATAATCTTAACATGCTTGCTATCATTAGCAGATCACCTTGTCATGGGTTCACCTGATAGAAATTGCTCGCTTGATTAATTAAGAAAAACCGATGGGACATCCGGAACTTTGAATACAGATAGAAATAGTTTTTGTAGCATCCGTCCGCTTTTAACTAATGCTTGTAAGTGTATTTATTATAAATGTACATGGGGAAAGGAATGTACCTTTTTTAAAGGCTATTTTAATTTGAAAATTGTTTTTGGGTGTTAGTTGATTTTACTCACTTAATGAATTCAGGAAAAGGTGTTATACATAACTTAATAGTTTAAAAAATTGCGTTCATAATATCTGGCTCATTTATATCCTTTTGGCAAAACAAAGGATTTTTACAGAAACTAAAACAGTTGTTGGCAGCAAATCATGGCACCAGTTTTTATGATGTGATTTAGGCAGGTGTCCATTTTACCTTTAGTTAATTACATAGCTTTAACTCATAGTACCTACATTTTTGTTTCTTATGTAACATTTAAAATAAGTAACCTGAACAAATGCTTCATTGTATGAAAAAAAAAAAAAAAAACGGGAAAAAAAGTTAACCATGTTAACTGTATGCTGGCACTGTAAAAGGTCAAACGATTAAATCAGTTTTGGCAATCCGGAATACAATTTCCTCCAGAATTCAGACCAAGATGAAAGATAATAAACAAATAGTCATTAAACATTCAGCATGGAAGATTTGCTTTTTGCCCAATAGAAAATATAGTGAAGTCTAAGGTAGGTCATGTTTTTCTCCAAGCAAGTGAAAATCTAGCAGTGCTGAAAAAAAAAAAAATAAAACCATTTATTTTTGTGTTAAGCTTTGTATCTGGTTTGAACAAACCTTCTGTTCTCAGGGATTTTTTAAACACTGTAATGTTTTATTAATAATTTGGCTCCGCTACAAAATCAGACATCAGAAGAATACAAAGGACGGTTCGGACTGCTGAAAGGATTATCGGCACTCTCTTACCCACACTACAAGAACTGTATATATCCAGAGTGAAGAAAAGGGCTTGGAATATCACTCTGGACCTTCACACCCAAGTCACCTTCTCTGTGATCTTATGACGATACAGAGCATCGAACACCAGAACAGTCAGGCACAAGAACAGTTTTTTTCCCTCAGGCAATTTACCTCATGAACAGCTAAAACATTCTTCTCACTGTGCATTAAATATATGTGCAACACCACTGTGCAATATACTGTGCAATACCACAGATATACCACAGATAAGTATCTCACACCCTACTCCATTTGATGTTAACCCAAAAAATCCCAAAAAATCCATCCTACTCAATTTGTTGTAATTTATTATTATTTTTTTTTCTGTTTTGTGTCGTGCTGTTTTGTCTTGTTATTTGTCTTGTCCTGGAGCTCTGTCACTAAAACAAATTCCTTGTACGTGCAAGCGTACTTGGCAATAAAACTCTTCTGATTCTGATTCTGATTAATACAAGCACTTCAAATATTGTATTGTATTAGGATGCAGAAGATCTAAAAGCATGGAACCATAGACCACATATAAGAAACAGACTGGTGATAAATGAAAGGGAGAAACAGTGTCCCTTGCTGGCATGGTTTTGGGTCGAGTTATCCTCTTGTGTCAGTCACTGCAGATCATAAGACACTTATTATGATCACTTAAAGGTGAAACATTTTGGCAAATTAAGTGATCTCTTCCCTCCACAAGTCATAAGCTCTTACTGAATGATTTGATGAGGATGAAAATTGTGATTAAAATCATAATAACTATATGGAATATTTCGAAGCATCGAGAATCGGAAGCAAACATGTCACTTCACCTGTCGTCGGTAGTAGCCTTAGACATTTTGGTAGAATATTGGCTCCATGCTGATAGATTCGCCAAACTGTCATCAGTCCTCAGCCTCCTGGAAGCCTGATGCATTTGACACTGTGAACCACCAGATTCTCTTGTCATATGAGGTGACATGGAGGGCTCCACATCTGCTCCATTGGTGTCCCACTTGGTCTTCTTCTGTTCTCCCTCTATACTCAATATCTTGCTGATGTCATATCCTTGCATGGCTTTTCATGCCATTGTTATGCAGATGACACACAACTCATTCTCTCCTTTCCTCCCATAGATACTCAGGTTTCCACCCAGATCTCAGCATGTCTGGCAGACCTCTCATCCTGCACATTTCGTTTTCCATCTTCCCAAGTTCTCCAACACCACTCTACTTCTCTGCTCTCTGCACTGGCTTCCTGCAGCTGCCCACATCAAATTCCAAACAGTGATGCTTGCTTACAAAGCTAAAAATGGGCCAGCACCCACTTCCCTCTCAGCTCTAATCAAACCCCACACTGCACCACATACCTCCCTGATCCTCTAGCACTGCTTGGGGTATACATATTTGGGTTAGGGAGAGAACAGTAAGGTAAACTCAGTCTCATAATGTATAAGGTGAATGTATATTTAGTGTAGAGTGCAAGCAGGGACTCGAGCAGGACTAACTATGACACCATAACTAATASGGAGCCAGAAGGAAACGCCGACATGAGGGCTCCCTGGGAAGTAAAGCAACCAGTCCCTCCACTCCACCGTCAACAAACCTGAGTGATTAGTGAAAGTGGGGAAGACAGCATCTAAACGTACCAGTTCACCAGAATACTCTACGTCCATGAGTCCCCCAGATC
>QMIH01000144.1:174502-198146 GCA_003987875.1 Clarias batrachus
TATATATATAAAGGTAGTTTTTACTTTCACAACTGTGCTCTGTTATTCTGCACAATCAAAAGTCTCGGTTTGACTTGAACACCCATCACAGAAAATTGCCATCTCTCGTTCGAGTTGTTTTGCCTCCTTAACGTTAAACCTCATAGTGTGATCTCAGATGTTTTGCTTGACCTCTGCAACACCCCATGCCGTAATATCTTCCTCTTACATTTTCGTCCATTGAAAGTTGGACCATGTTGAAGACTTATCAAGATTACAGACTACACTTGCCGTGATGCTGATGAGAATAAATTAGAAAAGCGAAGCTGGTCGGCTTCATTTTACAATGACATTGTGCAGAGTGTGTTCTCTCCCGGAGTCTTCCAGACATGTTCTTTTTGAGACAAATGTAAGGTTATCTATTTTGTCAGGCGTTTCAATGAATCATTTGCAATTACACTGTACATTTGTAGACAACACATTCAGAAGAAACAGAGAGTGATGTAATGGAGATAATGGAGCCTAAATATGATGTTTTTTTTTTTTTCTTTAGATAATTTGAGATCATTTTAATAATCATTTGTTTTAACATTAAAAACCTGAAGTGTTTTATAACAAAGTTGAAAGACAGCTCATAACTTTAGTTTATCTGTCTGTTAGTGAGGCATTTACAGTACAGTATACATGTGTACTTCTTATCTTTGAGGTAAATTACTATAATGACTCTACTAATGACCTTTTATAGGAAACTGATTTTCCCCATCAAATATTAAACGGCCTTACTTATGAAATGAAGTTGTACGCGTTAGAGTTACTAACGCTCTGTTTGGATTTGAGAAAAAGGAAAAGAATAATCATGATTTGTGCAATTTTGTGAATTTCTACAAGTAGACGTTGGCCCAGAACCATTGTGATATCAGGCTACTGGCTGTGACAAGCACATTTATTTTTTCTTCACAGGAGTTATTGCATATTAKCTGCCAATAAAACCAATATCTGAATGTCAAATAAGTGGCAAAAATGATATTTGTACAGCCCGTCCACGTAACCTATGAATGTCGTAAAAACTATAATTTTTTCTTTTGCCTTAAAAAAGAACATACAGCGTGTCTCACACATGTCAGAATCCATATTTTTGTTACCAAGCCACCAAAGCTGAGCTTTCCAGAATGGGGGAGCGTGTAATTGAGAAAACAAAGTGCATTTTGGAGCAGTTTGTTTATGGGGAACAGCAGGGGTGTGTGTGTGGGTTGGGAGGTTTGCCAGGGTGAGGCCTGCAGTTATCCACCCATGCTGAAAAGCTTTACATTTCAACAATGTTCCTTGATAACCCAGGCCCACCACAGAGCCTGCTTCTACCCAGAGTCATACAAAGCGATCACTGGAAACAGTCAATTCTCACATGTCTTCACAATTTGTTTTTTAAAATAATTATTGTTTGATGTAAATTTTGTGTCAGTACATAAGCATATTCATAGGAATGTGATACAGAGAACAATCACTCACTCATCTTCTATATTGTTTTATTCTGTATACAGGGTTGCGCGGGCCTGGAGCCAATCCCAGGAGATTTAAGGCACACCCTGGGCGAGATGCCAGTCCATCGCAGGACGTGCATACTGTACATACACACCCTCACACTATGGACCACTTGGGAACGCCCATTAACCTAATATGCACCAGAGTACACAGAGAAAACCCACCAAACACGGGGAGAGGAGAACATGCAAACTCCACACTCAGACCCAAGGCGGGAATCGAACCCGGACCCTGGAGGTGCAAGGCCACAGTGCTAACCACTAAGTCACTGTGCAAGTCAAACACGTGTCTTATTTTTTCCTGGGATTTTTCCTCTTTATCCTATGGAGGGCTCCACATCAGATCATTTGATTTATAAGACTTGGCACAGGTTTTATGCCAGATGCCCTTCTTGTTGCAACCAGGCTTGGGACTGGCACTGCATGCAGTATCTCGGCTGTAGGGTTAAGTTTCTTGCCCAAGAACCCAGCAGTGGCGACTCACTGGAGGCGGGACTCAAATCTCCGACCCTCTGATCACCACAATAGAGCCTCAACTGCCTGATCGACCACTTCCCTGATACAGAGAATGCACTAAACAATCTGCAACTGAAACATTTTGATATGTAAAGCATTTCTAGTTCATTGTTTTTTTTCATCCAGTGACCTCTGCAAGTATCAGTAAAGAACATCAAGGTCATTTCTTTCTCACTTATTTATAACTAGATGTGTTAAACAACAAAAGGAAAGGKATTTGAACAGATTAAAATAGAATAAAGTAAATAACACTTAATGTAACTGCACCCACTGGCATCACCGCACTGTTCCAATCTTTTTAATGATGCTTTTCCTGGCTTTCTTACTTCAGTCTTCTGTTCAGGAGGTAAAATGCTGCTAAATTGAGTTAAGGTCTGGTGACGGACTTGGTCAGTCTAAATCCTTCCACTTCTTTCCCCCACTAAAGTCATTTGTTGATTTGCTGCTTCTTTGTCCTGCTGCATGATGAAACACCTCTGAATTAGATTGGATTCTGTTATCATCATGAGTTACATATGTAATAATAAAGATTACTGATCCTGTTCGAGAAGCAGCCATGCAGGCCCAGGCCGTGCCACTACCTCCTCCAGCCTTGTATCAGTATGAGTTCGTATGAATTGGATTGTGAGCAGCTCATTTCTGTCTGCACACTTTGGTCTTTCAATCATCTCTGTATTTCTTTGCAAATACTATGCTGGCCTATAAATTCTTCAAACGTGCGGTTTGTGTCTTGTAGCRTGGCCGTTATAGTTCTGCTCTCAAAGGCTTCTTCATACTGTATGGTGGATTGTGTTATCATCACCCCTGGCCTGTGGAGCTTATTGGTGATGTCACTGGAGTTTTTCTTCTGTCATCAACCACTGATGAAAACCTGTTCCATGTCTGACTGTTAGTATGTCAGTGGTTTGTCCCTTAAAGGACATTCAAACGTCTTGTATTGGCTATGCCCAGTGCATTATGCAATAACTCTGATAGATAGATAGATAAACTTTGGGGGAGATACATAAACCAAGTGTAGATATTGAGCACTAATAGTCAATTAAACAAGCAACCAATCTAACAAGACACATCCGGGCAACAAGAAACAGCTGTCAGGTACTCGTTCCAATATTTATGATCACAAAGAAAGGGGTGGGTCTAAAATAAAAGACCATGCTTTATGTTGTTTACCACATATAAATATAAATTCTTATCTATCGTCACATATTCCTATAAATGTATTCAGTGTGTAGCAAAAGGAAAAGAAAAACTTTTCCAGAAGGGGACTATACTCTACTGTACTGTATATGTAAATAAACAGAAATCCCAGCTTCCAATTTTATTTCTATGCTGTAATGACATCATCTGTTATATTGAACGTCCAGCCTTCAAACACAGAGTATGACTGCACTACAATCCCCACTATCCAAAATGAGGATGGGTTCCCTGTTGAGTCTGGTTCCTCTCAAGGTTTCTTCCTATTGCCATCTCAGGGAGTTTTTTTCTTGCCACTGTCACCGTCACCCTTGGCTTGCACATCAGGGACAATCTGATCATTTTGATTCATAGGGATTTTTCACATTTCATATGCATTTCTATAATCTTGATTCTGATAAGCTGCTTTGCAAAMGTGACCACTGTTTAAAGCGCTATACAGATCAAATCAAATAGAATTCAATAATGCTACTCAGTGCTACATCAAACATTCCATATCTTCTACACATGAAATAATAAAAGTTATTCTAAAGTCAAACCAAAATATCGTCCGTTCTCATTCCTGCAACTACATTAAAAATTAAGGCATGTACACACAGTGGTGAGGTCAACTTGTTTGTTGAAAAGAAAAAAAGATTTTGCTGCTTATGTTTTTCTTTAGTGGTTTATTTTCTGCATTCTACAACAACACTGGGGATTTCAAAACTATAAAACAACACATACGGAGAATTAGGTAATTGTGAAACGAAAACAACAACAAAAACAGTCAGTTGTTCTTTTAATTACACGGAGGTCAGCTGATCTGGAGCAGTTTTGTGTCGAGTGCGTTTGTAAAACCCATCAAGCACCATGATGAAWCTGTCTCTCATAAAGACCTTCCCAGGAATAAAAGACCAAAACTTACCTCTGCTGCAGAGGAGAAGTTCATTTAGAGTCCCAGCCTCAGAAATCACCAATTAACCTCTAAATCACCTCAGATTAGCGCCGTTATGAAGGATTTGCAGAGCATCTCAATATCAACTGTTTGACAGAGATTATTGCGCATTTTGGACGCCTTCAGCATTGTTTTACAGTGTAGAAAGAAATAAACATCGGGAATGAACATGGAGTTAGAAAGTGATCCCAAACGTTTGACTGGTAGTGTACAGTACATTAGAACCTACTAAATGTAATTATGTAGAGTAAGTGTGATCAACTCACATAGTATTAACTGGATCCAGGTATTTTGGTGATGATAGGAAACAATGACCATAGTGTTAAATTTACTCGGGTGTGACATGATATTGCTGTGCATAACATTACCACCTTCCAATTCCAAACCCCCCTGTGTTCAGTCATGAGAATATAAATACTGTATATAAGGAACGTCTCAAGACGGATGTCAGGATTGCGGATCGGTCTGATACTAAGTCGGGTTAAGTTGGTATGTTAAGTTGGCCTGTTTTACCTGCCAAGATTATTAGTGCCTCTATCTCTAGTCTGTATTGCTCACTAAGCTTAGCAGTGCATCTATTTGTTAGTGTGTTCTGTGACAATAGAGCCAAACGTGAGAGTGTATCTAAAATACTTTTGTATTACATATAATATTTGCGTTTCAAATGTGAAAAAGTGGTGAAAAAAGGATGTTCTTTATAGACGTGACGGAACAACAGAAAGCCCATGAAGGGAAAGGAGGCAATTTCCTGCCCAATAAAATGTGCTTACTGTTTATTATAAAGATTAGATATGGACTAGTGCAGTATATGGCTTTTCCGGTAAGCACAATCGCATGTAATAGAATATTCTTTTCCCTCACCCTAAAAACAAAACAGAAGATTAAGTGGATTCAGAGTGTAAAAAAAGCAGATCAGAGGGATTGAGTAGAGCAGTTCTGGTTCACACACTAGCACAGTCGGTGTATTTGATAATATGCTTCAGATGTCAGGCATTCCAAAAAGTTCTCTTCACACTGCACTCGCTATCGGCAAAAACCCCAAACGGAAGTACTTGATCTTGTACTCAGTCTGAAAAAACAGTGATATTGGTGCATGAATAACAGCATGTCAGATATTACTCTGGTACACTGAAGTATAATTACAAGCATTTCATACGTGTCAAAGGCTTTTGTTGACAATTACATTAAGTTTATGCAGAGAGTCAATATTGTTTTGTTACCRTTCTTTATTCATCCTTTCTTCCCACTCCTCACTCTTGGCTGAGACGCGACCCCACACATGAATGATCTCAGGATGCTTTTACTGTTAGCATGGCACAGGACTGATGTGCGCTTACCTTTTCTTTTCCGGTCAAGCTCTTTCCCGGATGTCCCTGTAAAAAAGAAAGAGGATTGATCAGAGGACTGACTTTACCCCGGTCCTCAGCAGTCCAATCCCGGTACCTTTTGCAGAATATCAGTCTGTCCTTGATGTTTTTCCTGGGAAGAAGTGGCTTCTTTGCTGACCTTCTTGAAATCTGTGAAGGCGAGCGCTACCATCAGTCCTGTGTCATGCCGACGGTAAAGCATCCTGAGACCATTCATGTGTGGGGKCGCGTCTCAGCCATGGGCGTGGCSTCACTCACAACAGTTGGTGGTGAACAAGGCCTTTTCCAGCATGATAAAAGGCTCCTCGCTCTAAGGCAAAATTTGGCTTGGGGAACAAAAGCCCAGGACCCCCAAATTTTGGGTCCATGTCCAAGAAACTCTCCAGATGTAATTCCTTTGAGAACTTGTGGTCAATCCTCAGGCGGCAGGTAAACAAACAAAAAGCCACAAATTCCTGCAAGCTCCAATCATTGATTATGCAAGAGTGGGCTGCGCCATCAGTCAGGATGTGGCCCGAAAAATTGATTGACAGCAGGCCGGGGTGAATTGCAGAGGTCTTGAAAAAGAAGGATGAACACTGCAAATACTGACTCTCTGCATAAACTTAACATCATTCTCAGTAAAAGCCTTTGGCACTTATGAAATRCTTGAAATTATACTACTTCAGTGTACCAGAGTAACACCTGACAAAAAGATTTAAAAACACTGAAGCAGCAGACTTTGTGAAAAAAAATAATAAATTGTGTAATTCTCAAAACTTTTGGCCACCGCTGTACATTTTTTCTTGCTGTTGCATTAAACTGCGTGCAAGTTACAACTGTCAGCGCAAGATATAAACAAAATACAATATTTTTTCATGACCTACCCAGTTACTAATTGCAACTCTCAACAGTGGATATGTTTTTCATCCTGTTTAAGCTTCATTGCTTTCTAGTTAATTTTTCTGAATAATATGAGGAGCTGGATCAATTGATATTTTATCAGCTATTGTATATTAAAATAAAATAAAATCTGCACACAGTTGAAGTAAAAACATTTGGAGTTAATAAGGTAACAATTAGAACTAGAACTTTTGTGCATATGTGCGTATTAGATGTCCTACAGCAAGTTTGCCATCGTTAACATTTTTATTCTTTTTATCATTCTTTCCTTTATGTTAAACCCTATTGCATCATTTAACATCAAAGAAAAAAAAAAGATTTATTTGCAAGTCTTTGTGTTTATTAAAGGCAGTGGGTTAGATGTCATAGAAAAACCCTTCTGTCAAGCTCAGAGGTGTAAACGTAGCATTTCAATAATCTGAACTGTCATCTTGGAAAATCCCCTTGAGTAGTTTCCATGAATAAATATTGCTATATGTTTTGAACTGTCAATCCTGAAYACAGTCCTATAATGCAAAAACAAATCTCCGTCCTTGATTCTGTGTCTTTTGGCAAATACTATGTAATCTGCTACAACTGTTATAGAAGAGAAATAAATTCGATCAAACGCAGATTAAACATTTGAATGTCTCATATTTACTTTTATGGAGAAAAAAATATATTATTTAAGATCTTGAAAAAAAAAAGCAACAAAAAAACTATCTCTATGATAAGGTTAATAAATCCTCTATGAAGGATCTGGAAAAAGTACAAAATCCTTCAAGCGTTTAGTCTGGAAATTGTTTTTCTTCGTCTGGCCTCACTCAGCCTAAGCAGAGCCCGAACCGTCTCCAGTGGAGATCGAATCGCGTGGCGCGGCAGACAAAGGTGGTTGTTATTTCAGTGATGTAATGATGGAATTATACCTGAGGCTTTATGAAGAGTGAAGTGGAGGATAACTAAATCAGTGGTTAAGCCAAATGTATTGCTCCCCCCCCCATCACCCCCCGCCCCCCCACCTCCATCCTGGAAAAGTTCTAGTTTGATGTCAAAGCCTGTGTATGTGTGATTGACACCTTCTGAACATCACTCTTTCACCAGTTGGAATCCGTTTAAATCTTTATTCATGTTTTGCTTGGATAAGACGAGGGTYCTGTTCCATGAAAAAGGCTTAAGATAAATGACTGTACTGGAAGGAGAATGAGGCAATTCGCGGTCCGAAAGGCATAAAAACGTCCACCCGTCTAATTTGTTAAAGCTGTCTTAAAAAAAAAACAACAACAAAAAAAAAATCAAAAATCTCTTAAATACATAATTACTGTAGAATGCAGTAGAATAGTTTACTTGACATCATCATATAAAAGCATGATCTAAAATGTGTAGTCGAGCTCACGATTAAAACCCTCTATTGCTTTGACATTTAAATGGAAGTCGAAAGACCTCACGGTTCAGCATACGCCGCCAAAGAAAAGACAACTTCAGCACAGTCATCATCTATTTCTATCCAATCCACCATTCTCAAGCTAGAGCATGGGTGGAAGAAACTCAGAAATGTCACTGCGGTTCACGGTTCAAGCCGATGATGACTTGGTGACCTAGCGGGAAGCCAAAACATCCACTTGCAATCTACACTCCTGCCACTGCCTGTGGAACAACATGCAGGCTAATTTGCACCATCTGCTGGTGTTTGACTTGTGCGATAAACATATCCTGTTGTGGTAGCTGAGAAGTGGAAGTCCTCCACTTTTTAACAGATGGGAGAGTCTTTAGAGCTACTAGCTACTCTGCCTCAATAAATTACGTTTTTTTTTTTTTCTTTTAGACCACACAAATATTGAAATAATCAAGTCCTTCACAGAAACATTCAAATGTATACATTTCTGGGTTGGCTCTTTGTTGGTGCAATGGACCCCAGAACAAAGACATGGCAGTTATGTGAAGCCAGATCACAGCCGGAGGAATCTCAAGCATCTCCACCGAAATAACCACAATGAAATGGTCTCTCAAAGTAACATCCTCTTGGTCAATGAGTGCATGAGTACTAGATGAGTGCTGTTCTGACTTCTGTCTTGACGCCATACCAGTAACCACTTCACATCTGCACTTGAATCCCTTTCTGTGATTCGCTTGTGTTAATACTGAACAAATGCACGTACATCACACAGCTGCTGTGTTCAAAATGAACATAGAACACAGGGATATTGCTTCACAAGAACATTTCCGATATATACTGCATATTGATTAAATAATTATGGCATGAAGATGAAGGCATTTTTATTTTTGATTTGTTATGCACACACTAGTGACACCTGGTGGAATGCTTCCCTTTTGGACATTTTTCTAGACGTTTCCTTTGTAGCCCTTAAAGCGCAGAGCATTTTAGCCATTAGTTGTTTTGCAGTTTAAAAAAAAAAATAAACATACTGTATATAGTTTTTTTTTTCAGCACAAAATCTATACAGTACATATAATAAAACTGTAAAGTTGGTGCATCTGTACATTGAAGATATTTGTGTGATATTTGTGTGGCATGTACTGTAAGACGTGTAATAGAACACATCGAGATGGTTTTTGTAATTTAAGTCTGTTTGTTTGTGCACGCATCATGGAAAAACTATGGAATTAATTTTAAAGGGGTTTTCAAATGTGTATTTGGTGGAGTTTGAGGTAACATATACTGTACTTTCTTCGCAATCGGTCCACGAGAAGAGAAGCTTATAACCTTATATCATAAAAAAAAAAATCATTAGTTCATCTCAAAATTCAACAGATAGCGTTGTACATTTTTTTAATACGCAGTTATGAGTGTGCAATTGAAAACTACTTAATAAACGCGATCTCACACATTCAATTTTCATGTTCAACATCTAAAACATGTAGTTATTTCTAAAATTCAACAGATGGTATTAAACAAAACGGCACATCTAGTAGGCAATATGATGAACCAAATTTTAGTTCATTTTAACCAACTAGCCAAACATGAGCAAAAAAAAAAAAAAAAAATGGATCACATAAGCAAAGAAATAGTACAGATACATACTGTATGATCATGTGTTTTTATGATTGTTTTCGGTTGTTTCTATGACTAATAATATTATTATTAATAATAATTTGTGTAATTCTCTCTCATCACAAAAATGTAGAACTCTCAAAATGAGTCTATTATTATTATTATTATTAATGATAATAATAATAGACTCATTTTGAGAGTTCTACATTTTTGTGATGTCATTCCCATATTCTTGTAGTGTTAAAATTGACGGTTTATGAACGTAATGATACCTTTTTCTTCTACCTGACATATCCAAAAAACCCAAGGACACAGTTTGAAGTCTGAAGCCTGCCATTAACGCACATTGTCAAGGCTTCCATATAAGCCCCTGTTTATCGTCATTTACCTACAGTGTGCTGTGTTGCTGCTTGAGTTTTAAGGGTTTTAAACAAATGACCCCTTGTTATATTTTTACAAAAATATGAAGGTGCAACTTTTTTTTTTCAAAGAACAAAAATGACCTTAAATTCTGCCTTTCCTAATACACATAGCTTCTCTTACAGTATCTTCCTGACCTGCCTGATATCAGCCTGTTACTTGGTTCAATATGCACACTCTGGATTTGCATCAAGCACTCAAACGCACCCATACTTCAGTGGATAATCTCTCCTGAATACTGTAGATATGTATCTAAGAATTTCTGCTGTATTCATGAAGAATGTCCTGTGCTCTTGCCTGCACACACACTATAGGAATGAAAGGATTTGGCCAAACCTGCAACAACATTGTATCCAAATACAAATTTACTCCAATATGGAGTTGGTTCCCTTTTTTGCAGCTATAACAAGTCTGCAAGATTTTGATTTAGAGCATTTCTGCGGTCAGAGACTGATGTTGGACGAAAAAGGCCCGGCTCACAATCAGCGGTCCAGTTCATCCCAAAGGTGCTCGATGGGGTTGAGGTCAGATCAAGGGTTGAGGGTTGATCAAGTTCTCCCTCACCAAACCGTGTCTTTATAGTCTTTGCTTTGTGCACTCGGGCGCAGTCATGATGGTCTTCCCCAAACTGTGACCACAAAGTTGGAATTATAGCATTGTCCAGGATGTCATGGTATGCCGAAGCATTAAGATCTGGTGATAAGGGTCTGGATTGAAATATCTGAATTCAATAGTGTATTTAAAACTGTTCGTGTCTACTTTTAGAATCATACTATCTGGTGTCACCGAGAAGAGTACGGGTTCCCTTTTAAATCTGGTTCTCTTGCATTGTTCTTCCTCATGTCGTCTCTGGGAGATTTTCTTTGCAGCTCTTGTCTTTGGCTTGCTCAATAGGTTCTATTAAGGCTGCTTTATGGCAATGTCTGTTACTAAAGGTTCTACCCAAATATAATAGAATCAAAAAGTCGAATGTGATTGTTGACAGATTTGCGTATCCTTTCACAAATGGTAGGGTCAAGGCTCTGGTTTATGTTCACTCTAATTGGCTTCGCTACCAAAAAAAAAGAGAGTCTTTGTTGGCCGGCCTAAGGAAAAGTCAGCGTACAATAAAACGGCTGTCACAATGCACAATCCGACAATACCGGCTCCAGTTGAAATGTGAACGTTTATTTGTGCTTTGATGAAGACTGATTGACATTTATTAGCGTGTGGGTCACTTTTCTTTAGTATTAGAGAATACAGAATCATACTGAACCTAAAATATACTGACACTGTGTCACTGCCGCTTACATCAATCTGTCCAGATAATAGCACCGCAGCACCATAAACTCCTTCCAAGGGATCATCTAGCATTTATGAATAATGAGACTTTCAAGCAGACGTTCATTGTTTGAGCTGCTATGATGTTGAAAAATGGAAAGGCTTTGGAGAATATAAACTTCTATGTGGCCTTTGCACCTCACATGTGTATTCCCAAGTTCGTGTCTGCATGCTGCTGATGATTACATGGCAGGAGATATACTGTATTACTGTACACCATGGCTTTAGAGGAAACCTAAATTTTTGCCTAACCTGTAATCATTTTAACATTTTATGAACCTATTAATGTGCAGGCATTCACTCGGTTGTGAATGTTTTAAGGACAATTCCAGCAGAAATATATGTTTGGCATGTTTCTGAGTTTTTTGCTGTTGTTTGTTTTAATTTCAAAAGGCACACACACACACAAAAAGAAATGACCATAATTTATCTGTCAGCCTTTGTTGATGGTACTGAATATTCTTAGAGGGATAGTTTGGACATGATTTAAAAAAAAAAAAAAAAAAAAAGGATTGCATGTCAATAAGAACACTCCCAAATTTTATATACAAGATTCTTTCAGGACAACACAGATTTTGAGATCATTAGATACTCTGCATACAAAATTACTGACCGCAATCTGGTTAAAAGAACAAGATGAAAAATGTGAGTCATTAATTATATCAAATCTGGACTTTGTCATGGCATGCAAAAGGCTGAACAGTAAATTACCATGCACAGAAACCTGACCATGCTTCTAAAGTGAGAAACTCAGAAATGTGTTTATGTCAGAGTTTCATTTTTCAACAATTTAGCTAAATCAGTAAAGTCAGGGTAGAGGATTACTCACACAGAGTATCATATACGGTACATGCAATGAACTAGTCTGGTCTAGCAAAAAAACAACAACAAAAAAAAAACAATATAAAACTCTTCAATCAAATAGTTCTCTAAGAAGGAAGAACTTAATTCTCTTCATTAACTTCATGTTAGTCATCTCTGAAGCACACAAAGGAGCTCACATTCTTACGTTCTGATCGGAAAGCCTGTGTGAGAGTCTCGCACCATATGGAAGCAATGGACTGTGTTTTGCATAACTGCTGGGTCTGCTTCATTAAATGTAGTATTTTAAGTTCCCTACAGCTCTGTTTGCCATTTCCCGTGGCTATTTAGCCTGAACTCACATCATGAGCAATACAATGATTTTTGTGTTTTAAAATGAAAAATCATTTCATCATCATGTTGACACTGTATTGTTATTACTACTGCGGATGAAAATCTTTCATCAGCAATCTATTCTTAGGCATAAGGATAAGAGGTGTAATGACGGTAAAAGGTATTATGCTAAGCTAATACTATGATATGAAATGATTGTATGTGGTGTGTACAGTATGTGGTATATGGTATAATGTAAACTATTATGGTGTATGATATAATGATATGCTATATACAGTAGTGTAATTAAAATGATTATGACAGATGTTATAAATATATGGTATATGGTATACTGTATGGTATATGATGTATTGTAAATGATTATGCTATATGGTATAATTATATGGTAGTTTATACAGCGGCAGTGAGGCACACTGAGTTACTGATCGGAAGTTCAGCGGTTCGAGCCCCAGCTCTACCAGGTTGCCACTGAGCATGACTGACCCTGCACTCTGACCGCAGTTACCCTGGCATATGCGAAGAAAGAATTTCACTGTGCAGTAATGTATACAGTATGTGACAAATAAAGGCTAAACGTAACTTATGGTATAATATAAATGATTATGGTACTGTATATGTTATATGATATAGACTATAATTATATGGTATATAGTGTAAAATAAATACTTTTTGTATATGGTTTAATTATATGTTATATGGTATAAATAAATATTTGGTATATTGTTTAAAATACATGATTATGGTACAGTATATGGTATGATTTCACAATATGAGCTTATTCTGGAAGTTCAATGTACAGTAATGATAAAAACAAGGCATATCTAATTTTTGTACTTTCTTCAAAGAAGTGCAAAAGAGAAAAAGGTTTAATGGTTTTTCTCTCAGCTGTTTTTCTTTTCCTGAAGCAGAAAGGCTTATGATGTAGGCCATTGTAACATTGGCCTCTGGCGTGCTTAAGCACTGACACTGGACAGGACCGCACACAACCACGCCACCCCTTTCGGGTCCCGTGCCAGCTGTATACACACAATTAAAGTACATTTATTCAAGGTAATTTACTGAAACAAACACACAAACAAATACACAAACTGTACATTGTATCTACTCTGAATGCACGTACTGAAAAGCATATGCAATACATCAGTACAATCTGCCTACTATATCTGTTTTTTTTTGTTGTTTTTTTTACTTTACACTTTTTACCTTGCACTCTTCCCAAAACATTCGTGCAGCTTCCTGTTCATGTGCTCAAAGGCAGTGATTTTACGGTGCGTGCCTTTGAAGCATGTCCTAGACAAACACTGCCTATCCTTACTTTAATCATAGTAGTCCAATTAAGCCATTAACAAGATGACTGTAATAGACTGTTGGCTGGAGGACGGAAAGGATATGACAGGAAGAATACCCATAAAAGCGTACAAGCCTATCTGGATGGCAGTGGAAAATGTGAAAACTTGCTTTGTTTTGATGATGATGATGATGATGATGATGATGGTGAAGAACTCTGTCTAACACTTTGCTCCAAAATCTACCAGAGGTAGAGGTTTTTGGGTTGAGATCACAGCCGTTTCTTGTTATARGCAGTATAAGCAGTCACTTGGGGCCCCAAAAACCACCAGGGAGCCCCATAATTTTTTAAAAGAGACATGCAAAAAAGCTAACTTTATTGTCATTTGGCAAAAGGCTTTATGAATCAGACAGTCACAGGGGGCTTCCTTTTGGCACAGTAAATTAGGTAACTAATGTAACTGAAGTCAAAGGATCCTGAAGAAGCAAAGCTTATAAGAAGAGGAGAAAAATGCAGGGAAGTTAAAACAAAGAGGATAGAACAGCAGAATTGCTCGATTGTTCCTTAGCAAGTTTCTTAGTTGATCTTTTCAATAGCCATTTTGGCAGAATTATTAGTGTTTACTTAAATTTAGCTATGCTGTGCACTTTGCACAAAATGTTCATTGACCTTATCCATTACGCAACAGTGAACATACCTACAGTAATTATGTGTTTTTTCTCTCTCTCTCTCTCTCTCTCTCTCTCTCTCTATGTCGTGCTATTGAGGAGATCCCAGTAGTCTTGACTGTTTAAGCTCTCTTTAGCTGCCTGATCCATCCAGATTCCCTACTTCTGGTTTTTAGTTCTCATCACATGGAGACCACTCACTGCTGCTCAGGATGGCCCCGTATGGTCTGCTTAAAGATAGATGTGACTACGAAAGATGTTTCCACTTAGAAACCATGAAGATGGGCTTGGACTGCATTTTAAACATTTTTCTATGATGGTTTATGACTGATGGTCTCCATCGGTCAACAGCTGGTAACCTCAACATAATGAACTTCATGCCGACTTCAATTAATTTCTTGTTATAGAATTGCACCTTTGATCAAAGAAGGGGTTTATTTATGGTCACAAACTCCAGTATCACCCAGTTGAGTAGGGGTCCCCTTTGAGTCTGGCTCTTCAGACACTCGAGATTTCTTCTTCTTTCCTTGCCACAGTCACCTCCAGCTTGTTCATTACGGATAAATTGATAATGGTATAAACTTAATAAATTATTTAAATTATAACGAGCGAGCCAAAGGCATCGGTGGCAAGAAAAATCTCAAAACAAAATGAGGAAGAAGACTTGAGAGAGATTACATGATTAGCTATGCTCACTGTCATGGAATTGATTATGTCAGTGTATGCAAGCACGGAGCCCAACAGGGTTAGCTATGACACATAGCTGGAGTGTAGACTGTGGCAATGGAGTTCCAGCAGCTTCCAGTTCAAGGCAGGTCTGTGCCATGGTGGTTCCTGGCTTGTTCCTGACTATCTAAACCAATTTCCTCTCAGCTGAGGATGACAGATTGGGTCTTCTTCCAGACCTCAGGAAAGAGCCCACACCTCTCAATAACTTGTACGCATGTACAATTGTTTGAACTGATCTTGAAATCTGCAGTTGTTTAGAAATGGATCTAAGAGACATTCCTGACTTGTGTATATCTGTTATTCTTTTCCTCAGATCTGCAATGAGCTCCTTGGACTTGGACCCGGTACCATTGTACCGGGTACAAGATGGCGTCATGGTAACAGCATGCAGCACCCACTTCGGATCCTAAATGGTGCTAGTTTGTGACTGGGCCCAATTGCAGATGGACATCAGAACAACCAGTTTTCAAGTCTACCACTATTGTTACATTACAGCGACAACAAAATAACTAACCTGCACAGCTAACTGACTTTTCTGTTTATTCAATGTCTGCTCCCAGGACAGTAAACTGGACACATGCTACTACAGTGGACTACTCAACATACAKCATTGCTGCATCTTTGTTTTTCCATGGCTCAGCAATGGTTAAGGATGCTGAGAGTTCCAGGTGACCCATGGAGGAGAGTTTATGAAAGTTAATTGCAGAACCTACCATGGAACTTACAGCCATTCTTATAGTGGGTGCTCTGTGAACTGTATAGGGGTTCAAGTGAACTGCAGAACCCCATCCCTCAACCCACCCAAAAGGCTGTTTACTCTCACTGACAATTTGACCCATGAAAACCTCAAGTCAATGCTCCTTAAATTCCATCCACATGTAAGGAGCGAAACCACTGAATCTTGTTTACACAAACATTCCTGGGATGCACTGGGCAGTGTCCCACCCCATCTTGGCTACATCCAACATATTCCAACATATAGACCATTTGTCTATGCTCATATGCTCTTCAGGACGGTTTTGAGCACACTGACTGGCATCTGTGACTACCTATATCAGCAAGTGCATCAGTGATGCCACTGTCTCTAAGACCATCGCCATACACACACTGCAACCAGAAGCTGTGGATGAACCGCAGAGACAAAGCGCGCATTCAGGACAGCGACGACACACAGCACATATGGCAGCAACTTCTACACTTGGTTGGAGGTGCAAAATAATGTGGAAGTTCAATTCAATTTACTCACTCGCTGTACTGCTTTGTCCTGTACAAAGGGTCATAGGGAGACTATCCCAGGAGACTTAGGGCACCAGGCGGGGCACACCCATAGACACTTTCAAACGGGACAGAGTACCAAGAGAAAACCCACCAAACACTGCATAAAGGCCACCACCACAATTCCTATACCAAAAAACACTCCAGTGTCCTGCCTCAGTGACAATTGTATACTGTCCATTATCATGAAGTGCTTGAGGAGACGCATCATGATGGAGGTCTTGTACCATCCCACCCATTTTGTGGGCAGCCCATAGCCACACAGCATCCGTCTAGCACTCACCCACCTGGCCAATAAGGACGCATATGTCCGTAGACTTCAGTTCAGCATCCAACAGGATATTGGACTTTCTGACTGGAAGATCTCAGTCCCTCTGGATCAACAGCTGGATCGTCCCGCACCACCACACTCAGTACTAACCCAGTACTAACTAGCTCTAATTAATAACCTCTGCTTGGGGACATACAGTAAACCATGCCAGAAAAAATGACTAGAGAGCACAAGACAGCCAATATCTTTCACTCTGTCCAACATCTGTAGTAATAAACAATTTTTACTGTATGTCTTTTAATTTCTTCTCTATTCTTACATCAATGTATTGTATTCCAGTGCAACAAAGTACAAGCGCACGGATAAAATATCTTTTTGCTTTAACTGGTAAATTCATTACATGTACCATTACCTCCCTATTATCTTCGCTTTCATAGTCATCCATAACTTGGAGACAAACAGGACTATTACTGGCATTCATTCATTATACGAATTGTTCACCTGACCCCCAGCTTTTAGAAATATAGCTCCAGATCTACACTGTTTAATGCCAAAAGTAAGGAAAGCCAATCACGCTACTATTGGGCTTGTTTAACTGAAACCATCCAAGATCATTTACAGCATTTACAAGGCAACATGCTCACAAATGGGATCCAGATGCACACTTAGGCTCTCAACAACACACAGGAACCTTTTATTTATGAGTGGAGGTGAGGGGTTATTTGTGCACCAGTGAAATAGTCATATCCATGCAGAACCCCAAAAGACAACGGATCTGCACTACGACCTTGGGGAACACCGCTGCCGTTTTATAGGGTCAAATCATGTTTCAGGGTAATCTGAACATGTCACAGTCAGTTGTGTGTGTTATTTATAGAATGTCCAACATATGTTGCCTACACTTTACAGGAATGCTTGATGATATTCAGATGCTGTGTTGTTATGGACTGTAAGGCTAATTGTACTATACAGTATATTCTTTAAAGAAAGGGCATGCTAGATTTATTTTTCTCAGTTTTAAATATAATAATAGCTTTCTAAATATGATGGACTGGATCGAACAGTCATTTTTGCTTAAAGGCACATCACAAATATCCTCAGGGTAGCTAACACTGAACACGCGAGGTGTGTTAGTGAGAAGTTAAATGGGTAGTACAGAGGTATTATAGAAAGGTTTGAGACAGGATGTCTGTTAAATGAAAACAAACCCTCAATGATGAATTATTAGGAACAGAAGTTTATGCACGCAGCCGTACAGTGGCGGCTTGGCTGTAAGAGTATTTATATCAGTTGTTTGACAAATGTGTGTCTTCATAAAGCCCTCATTCAGAACTCAGTACATTTCATACTGAAATACTAATTGCTTCTTTTATGTGTCCAACAACTTTAATGTGTTTCAGATTTTTCCACTTTTCTACATTTTGAAAAATCGTGCGGCAATGCATTCACTTCCTCAGCACAATTATTATTCCAGCTAGACGTCTACAATAGGAATAATTGGTATTTATAGAGTTCCAAAGGGGAAGGAATCCCACTGCCCCAGGCTCAGGGAAGAATCAGTGGACAGAGTTAGTGATAGGGTTGTTCGATTCGGCAACTTTATAATGCATTTATAGTCACGAAGCTCAAAGCTCTCAAAGAATAGGACAAAAAGTACAAGGGGGATTGAGTGAGCATGGGGGGTTTCATCCGGGTACTTTAGTTCCCCCCCACGGGCCAAGTTTAGTGCAGTATTTGGGACTTTATGACTGCAAGTGTGGGTGTGCTTATGTTCTTCAATGGCTTGGCACCCCATCCAGGGTGTTCCCCTCTTGTGCCCCAAGCTTCCTGTGACCATACACGGATATAAGCAGCATGGAAGGGTGCCATTTCATTTAACATCTACCCGTTGTCAGCATAAAATGAAGCATAATAGTAAAGTGCTGTATTATCGGGGAAATACAATATGTTTTAAAACTCTCACAAGTGCTGTGAGAATAGAGTGAAACTGGTTTTGCAAATGCTGCTCAAAAATCAAATATAAATCAAATCACAATAAACAGATAAAAGGAATTTAGCGTTTTTCAAACATAAAGGATAGTTTAGAGACGAGCCAAAAATGATTGCATTTAAAAAAAAAAAAAAAGAGGCTGAACACTAGCAAGGTTAAAATAATCAGTAATTCATCCTGAACTGAGTGATTTATTAACAATGGTTACATACTGCCCTAGTGGTTTCTTTCACAACCAGTGAAGATTGCATATCAGGGTTGTCTCTAGGGTTTTTAACACGTCCTGATAGAGCACCATCGATATAATAACAAAGTGCTAATATTCTGGATAAGAGGATAAGAATTCACTTTAGGATAATAAATACTTGAATTTCTGATTCTGAAATGCTCATGTTGCACTCCATCGCAGACATTAAACGAGAAGAAGGTGTCTCTTGACCTGTGCTTGAGTGTGCCTGTGCAGTCACTTCCTTTACCCAATGAGAGAACCTGTCTCTACAGAACAGTGGCCCTTGATGGTGGTATCCACAGCACACACAGCTGAACAGTGACACTACCATAGGGAGACTTTAAATCGGTAGCACTGCTTAGCACCAAGTCCCAATTCAAGGTTTTGCTTGGAGTTTGGAGATCTTGGAGATGTGCCCTTGAGACAAGTGTCCATGCCCACAGCTGCAAACTGTCAAGTGTGCAGACAATGCTGCCACATAACCCTTAAAGGAGCCCCAGAAAGAAACGCTTCTCAACAACTCTGCTAAAACCCGCTCGCATTCAATTGCCTGCATCTTGCGAACATGCCAGTATACTGGGGTCACTGCAAAGGGTCAGATCTTAAGTTCAAGGTGCATGGACAGACTGCTGTGCCACAGTCAGTGACCCGTTTATATAGGAAAGTTCTGGACTGACAGGTTGCACACACACTGAGGGCCTGTTAACAACAGATGGAAACAATGGGCCTCATTGATCGAATCTTTTAGTGAAATCGTGTGCAAGTCTTTTTTGGAAACCAAACCAAATTGCTGGAATTACATGCATTTTGGCCAATCAATGTAATTTGTAAATTATGTTGTGTCTTTGTAACTGCTGTTATTACTTTGTAGGCCACAAAACTCCAAGTTCAAGTGTACAGACAGCTGTGAGCAAGAAACACTAGATCAGAGTAAAACCAAGAAAACAGAGGTGGAAGGTTTTTCAGCTTGAACTGCCTGATTGAGCTGACGCCTGAAGAACCGAAATTGAAATTATTTCTAATCATGACTATGCCAGTATGATATTCAATATTAAGAATAATGAATATATTATATTATATATAATTGAATAATGATATTCAATAATAAGTATTATTATATAAGTACTATACCTCCTGTACGGTAAGGCAAGTGATTAAAGCAGTTCTTTTTTTTATTTTTATTGAATCATTAGCTTTATTTGTCTTCATTGGGTTTGTGCCAGCAGGTGTGGTTTCACTGTTCTTTAATTAATGATAGAAAAATTACTGTTTTATATATAGTTAGTTTATTATAGCTAGTTCAGCTGTTTCTATCTATCTATCTATCTATCTATCTATCTATCTATCTATCTATCTATCTATCTATCTATCGATCTACATACTGTATGTACAGAAAGGAATATACATACAGTACAGTAGATATATTCGTGCTGTATGCGAGCCTCTGGCATTATTACCAGAGCAATCTGTGCACATAGGTTGATGATGTGTCAGACCTAATGAATTTTTTTTTATTGCTGAAGAGAAACAGGTCTAAGTGGACATTATTCAGAGCCTGACTTGATTTTCACTTGATTCATTTTAAGCCGTGAATAAAACCCATTTAATCCAAGTATCCAGTTAAACAAGCTAATAACAAGGGTTTAAAGTTTTCATAATAAACACAGCTTTTTAATAGGGCAGTATGATTAACAGCACTGTAACAAGATTACGAACTCTCGCATTGGCAGGAAAAATGTCTGGGAGCCGACAAATGATAAATCATAATCTTTGATTATAAACTTCTCTCTAGCTGTTTATCTTCTTAACCTTCCAACTCTGAAGAAACAAAATGTTCTGTTCAAGATATTTCTGTTCTTCATCATCATCCACATCATCATCATCATCATCATCATCGTCATTGTTTTAACAGAAACAGGCTTAGTGCCACCTACTGGTCTATATATATATAAAAAAAGAAAGAACATATTGCATACACTTCTATTTGTATTCCTATTAGTTCATGTGATCTTAATTCAGCATGCTTTATAAAACAAAGCTAATTAACGTATTAGCTTATTTATCATGGGAGCTAAAAAAATATGAATTGAATGGCATGCATAGGAGGCTAAAAGTCAAACAATTTCAAAGAAATTAGAAACACAAGGAGGTCATGTGCAGTCAGGGCAACACATTTTGAGGAAAAGGGTTTTTGTTAAACTCTTCATTTAAAATCAAGACTTTCAAATCAAGGGTGTAACAAAAGTGCGACATTAACCATTCAGGAATTACACTCACTCTCATCATCTATASCGCTTAATCCTGTATTCAGGGTCACGGGGGGCCTGGAGCCTATCCCAGAAGACTTAGGGCACATGGCAGGGTACACCCTGGACAGGGTGCCTAAGGCAGGGCACAGACACACACACATACATACACTCACTCGTTCACACACTACGGGAACGTCAATTAGCCTAACCTACATGTCTTTGGACTGTGGGAGGAAACCAGAGTACCCGGAGGAAACCCACCAAGCACRGGGAGAACATGCAAACTCCATGCACACAGAGACGGGAATCGAGCCTGGCCGGGGATSGAACCCAGACCCTGGCGGTGCAAGGCGACAGTGCTAACCACTACACCACCGTGCCGCCCCTCAGGAATTACAGCCACAAATAAATAAATAAAATAAATAAATGTGTGCGTGTGCGGGTTGGGGGTGGGGGGGGGGGCTCGTGGGTCTTATAAAAATACAGTGAACTAACAATCACAAACATAAGGATACTAAGGATACCTTTTATACTTGGGTGAAAATCATTTGCCGTTGATGACTGTCTGAAGTCTGCAACCCATGGACATGAGCAAAAGTTTCCTCCCTCGAGATGCTTTGCCAGGGCATTACTGCAGCTGTCCTTCTGCTGTCTTGTCTTCCGTCAGTGAAAAGCATGCTTTTGTGTTGAGATCAGGTGATTAACCTGGCCAGTGGAGAATATCCCATTTCTTTGCCTTTAGGAACTACTGAGTAGCTTTCACTGTATGTTTTGATTCTGTAAAGCTGCTTCGCAAAAATTTCCATTTTTAAAAGTGCTATATAAAAAAAAAATATGAATTGAATCGAATTGAATTATCCCTCTGCAATATGAAGTTCTGCCGGATCACTTTTGCAGCATTTGTCTTAAACTGAGCAGAGAGTTTAGCTCTACACACTTCAGAATGAATTCTGTTACTTTTATCATCAGTCTGGTCAACAATAAACCCCAGCGATCCCCGTGTATTAGCAGCCATACACACTTATGCCATAACAACTCTGCCTCCACCATGTTTGACAGATGATGTGGTTTGCTTTGGATCATGAGCTGTTCCTTTCCTTCTCTACACTTTTTCTCTCAATTTTCATTGAATCAGACCAAATAAACTCTTGTTGTGAAGCATCTGTATTTACTTCATAAAGACATCTGAGTGTTTGACAATGACACGCCTACTGTAGCTTCTCAAGACTGTCCTTGACTTGGATAAATGTAGTGTAATGTGTACAGTACATCATGTAAATAGTTGTTTCTCATCTCCTAGTGGTTGTTTACAAGCAGTGATGTAGGAGGTGCCTGGTGTGTAAACACAAGGGTGGAGAGAAATAAAGGGAGACCTTGGAGATACGAAAGTGTCAGAMAATTTGCCTGCAAAAAGGCCGTTCTTCAATATGGACAGGATTCTGCAGTCATCCACTTTATGGATGCTTCTCCAGGCCTTTTGCTTTTTTCACTTGGATTGGTTTATTATTTTTTTATTCTTTTTTTTTTTATTCCAGCAAAATGATGGATTACTTCACTTTCCTAGACACCTCTTTGGACCTCATGTTGAGCGTTTAATTGAACAGTTAACAAATGCAAAATGCAATACTCAGAACCACCTCCAGGCCTTTTACTGTATCTGCGTTATCAGACGAGGGAACGGGCCAAACCTCTCCATGCAACTGGTTGCCAAAAATCTTTTCTGTTTATATACAAGACCCCCAAAATGTTTCATTTCAAATTCAATGTGATGGTGTACAGGGGGCGAATACCAAATATGTGTCTTTGTTCCAAAGTTTATAGACCAGACTGTAGTACATGGTGACGTTAACAGTAACACTGACTGGAACATGTGGTTGAACCTTCGTCATGTCCACTCATTAGTTACAAACTCTGATTCAACTCAAGGGTGAAAATGTCTGTACAGTATATAGACACAGCTATAAAACAATGTAAATAGACACCAGTGAGTGCCTTGTGGTTCGTGTTTCCTTTTGTATTCCCTCTAGTGCAGAGGTTCCCATCTCTCATCCAGGAGGAGCCCTGATCTGGACAGTGTCCTCATCTCCCAGTGCACTTGATTTAATAATCAGCTAATTAACAACCTTTTTAAATCGAAGTGGGTGTGATAGTGAAGGCAAACAATAAAATGTGTAGGACTGCTCAATCACACATGAGGAGGCATTCTCTGCACAAAACCAACAGTCAGACTGCCCCCTGCTGGTAACACTCACATACACGGTACAGCTCTGTCGGGTATAAAGACTCAGCCGTAGTGCAATCTCTTATAAAAGTACTGTGTGTAATAATTCATTCAAGAAACAAAATAAATTGCCCATAAAAGTCAAAGGAATAAGATGTACAGCCTAGAAATATAAACAGACTCACCATAAGTTTTGCAAGTACAAAAAGGCTATTCTGAACTACTGACATTTTTGCCTGTTAAATCCACATTTTGGGTAAAGTTCACCATAATTCACTGCGGAATAATTATTCCTGTATCACAAATTTGTAATTTTCCAGTTCATCATTCATTTCACAAATGTACAAACTTTGCCCTGAATGTGGTGCAACATTAAACAAGAGCTGTTAGAATAATGTGGTCTAAGCAGAGAGATGTATATATATATATA
>QMIH01000144.1:225316-247756 GCA_003987875.1 Clarias batrachus
CCACTAATCCAGTCTCTCCTGTCTCTAGTTCCCCTATGTGTCCTTAGTTAGCTCCAGCTCCATGTTTCCTTATCCCCAGTCCTGTGTCAGCTCCTGGTTCCCTGTGTTCAGTTCCTGTGTYTTTCCTGAGCCCTAGTTTGAGTTTGTTGTTTTTAGTTTCTTTGTTTTGTCTGTTTGAGTTTGTTAATAAAGACTATTTCTGTTTGCACACCCCTCTGCCTTCATGCCTAACCTTCATGCTCGCGGCAACAACATCAGCCGGTCTAGCCAGCCACCACCACCAGCTAGACCCGTGACGGTAATATTGCATTCTTCCACATTTTCTGTTCCACTGTCCTCAGTTAGTTTAACTTGTTCATCTTTATGTGGGCAGTCCTTTGCCCAATGGAACGTACTTTGACCTATAGCACATTTAGATCTGCGCCCATACCTGTCCAGTGGGTTTGTGCCAGGCAGTGGTGCCCTTGGTTGTTTATTTTGGTGCCATGGTGTGCCTCTCGGTCTCCTCTGTTCTGTCAAATATGCACTTTCCTGATTAATTCCCACTGCTTTAGCACACACATTTCCTGCAAAGATTCTTTTTAACGCCGACTTCATTGACACAAAAGTTAAATCTGCACATGCCGTTAACACTAACTGTCGGTCTTTCATTTCTAAACATGCAGTATCTAGTAGTTTAAAAGCTAGTACTGCATCGGTAAGCTCCATTTTGTACTTGCGAATGCAGCGTTGTTCAAAATCGATGATGTAATCCGTCATTGATGCACCGCTATCTCTCTTAATTCGGTCAAAGTTCGAGTAAGCTTCATGGGTTCGGTCCTTTTCTTCCTTTAGAAACAAACCAAGTTTCGTTAGTAATGTCCAATTCTATAGAATTAGTAATTCTTACACCCCCTCTTCACAATAAGAGCCCTCATTTACCCCAAGTAAATTATAGCACACATCTTTTATACCAGCATTTATATGGAACTTAACAAAACTCCATCCTTTAATTTAAAAAAAAAATTTTTTTTTACCCAAGACAACTACTCTTTTGAACAAGAAAGCATTCCCAATATATTTTATTAATGATTTTTTGGTGTAAGTTTAAGACATTATCATGGCTGGCCCATTTGAGATATCGAAAATCCCTCCGCAATTTTGCATCCTCAGTATCTAGATCTCTTCGGCACGGATTGGTGGCGATCGTATAAATTCCCTAGGAGAAGTATATCAAAATCCATCGGGTGCATTTTTGCAAATGACCCAAAATAACCAGCCTCCTGTTAAGTTGAGCCCAGGACATGCAGTGCGAAAGTTGTTCGGCTCGATGAGCTCTAAATGTGTACCGAGTTTCGTGTGCCTACATGAAGCTATGTATGAGCTAAATCTCGTGTGGGGGCCCCGGCCCACAAGACTCTCAGGCATCCTGATGGCAGCAGATTCCAACCTGTCTGCCAAGTTTCATGAGATTTTGAGCATGGTAAGACCCCCGAAAAGTCCAAAAGGCTGGAAAAAAAAAAAAAAAATCCTTAGGAAAACGAGGGTCCTGCGCACCTTATAGTGCTTGGGCCCTAATAAGCTACTAATAAGTTAAGAAGCTGTTGTAAACAAACACCTGCAGTAGAAAAGCTACTGTGGTCACACCAAACAAAATTTAGTGAAATTGTAGTTTTAAAAAAATTAAGAGGTTCGTCTTTGTTGCAGGCAGACATGTACATGGGCTTCAACCCAAAATATTATCACTGATTACAGTAAAGCTGGTCAACATATTTTTAGATTTGACCTTTTAACTATTTCTACAAACTCTTTTCCCGTCAACGATTGGTACTTATGCTAGTATATAAATTAATCTGAATTGGATTTAATTTCATATTTAAGACAGTGCTATTTCTAAAAATAAGGATGGTGAAAGTGGTGGATTAGTCATAATTGTAGTAATACTCAATCATAATTGTCACAATAGTCTCAGTATGCTTTACTGATGGCATGACACAGAACTTATGGTAGCACCTTCATACATTTTAAGAAGGGACGCTTTCCCAGTCTGTCAGTCAAAAAAACCTCAGGGACAGACTGATATTTCGCAAAAGGTATAGGGATTGAACTGCTGAGGACTGGTGTAAAGGGATGAATCGCCATTCCAATTGTTTGGGCATCCAGAAAAAAGCTTGTTCTGAGAAGAAAAGGTGAGCGCAACCATCAGTCCTGTGTCATGCCGAGAGTAAAGCATCCTAAGACCATTCATGTGTGGCATTTCTTCTCGGTGAAGGGAGTGGGCTCACTCACAATTTTGCCTAAGAACACAGCCATGAATAACCAATGGTACAAAAACATCCTCTGAGAGCAACTTCTCCCAAAAATCCAAGAGCTGTTTATTGACAATGTCTTTTCCAGCATGATGGAGCACCTCGCCAAGGGAAAAAGTGATAACTAGTGTCTCAGAGAGGAAAACGTTTTGGGTCCATCGCCAGGAAACTCCAAAGACCTTAATCCCACTGAGAACTTGTGGTCAATCCTGAAGAGGAGGGTGGACAAACAAAACCCCACAAATTTTGACAAAGTCCAGGCATTGATTATGTAAGAATCGGCTGCGCCATCAGTCAGCATGTAGTCCAGAAGTTGATTAACAGCATGCTAGGGAAATACTCAAATACTGACTTTTTGTCAGGTTTTTTTTTGCATACATTTTATGTAATTGTTAATAAAAGCCTTATATAAGACACTTATAAAATGCTTGTAATTATACTTCAGTATACTAGAGTAACACATGACGAAAAGACCTAAGAAGCAGCTGACTTCGTGAAAATTAATATTTGTGTCGTTTTGAGGTTGTCTACACGATACCTTTACTGTATATTTTGTTAAATTTTATGTGAATTATGTGTTGGTATTTACACCAGAGTGTTAAAACAACAATTATATGTGTATACAATCTTGGGTTCAACAGTCAGAGAACCTTTCAGGATAAACATTTCCTGTACGCCCTCAGAAAGCACAGAAACTGCCTACGTCAGCACAACGCAGGACCGAGTGACGTACTGCGCAAGTTTCAGATCCTGGCCTGGGGACGGAAACGCAGCAGGCTCCAGGGTTTTGCGGCTCAAAGCAAAGCGGAAAATAACTGGAATACTCAAATATTCCCTTTTGTCTGTTTAAAGACGGTGTACGGCGTATTTCTTTTGACGCTGACCTTCTTTGGGAATATCGCTAAGAGTGTAAGTAGATATGATGTGTTTTTTTTYCCCAGGACTTTGTTTTGAGGAAGGGTATTAGGCTCGTTGTTGCAGGCTGGATCCCAAACGGCGCGTTTGTTCCCTACACCGGCGCCCTAGTAGAGGTGTTGAAGAAGGGCCTGTGAAGGCGAAGTGCACTAGATAGTAAGTCCAATAGGAAGCCATTTGGAATTCAGCCAGCGTTAATGTTGTAACCTAGCGGTTTAGCTAAACAAGCCCGAAAGTCTGCAAATGTCTTCACAGCTGCTGTGTTTTTAGCCACATTATGTGCAAATGGCATTAATTGAACAACATGGGAGTATTTTTACCCGGTATTTAGCTTATTAAGGTGTTCCTTTGGTCTGTCATAACCCAGAGTTTGCCCCAAACATGGCTGTTTATCTGTTAAATGTGAGTTATATAGTGACTGTTAGACATTATAGTTTGTTTTCTAGTGAGATGGTATTACTCTGGACACTGTACACACACACACACACACACACAGGGGACACACACAGGACACAAAGAAACAAGAGCAAAGCAGGTCACCTGAGATCTTCTAGCTTTGGATGTCAAATGCTTGGCAGTAACACACACAAACACACAGTTAAACATCACAATCTCTTGAAATCATGAGGCCTTTTGATTTCTCATGAGCGTTCACAGTGGAGTAGATTTTTTTATTATTGTTTTTTAAACCTGAATCCATATTCTCTCGTTAAAAAAAAAAACAAAAAACATAATGCCATAACTAATCTTACTTAAGACTAGTTGCTTAAATTTGCCTAAACCAAGGCGCTCTCAGTGATCCAGACCCCATCTGCCCTTCGGCGCTCAGATCTCGTCGCTTGGGATGCGTGTGGTGACCACGGACGGTTTCACTGCACCATAAAGACTCGGCCGATGAAGACGGCTGTTCTCTGACGACCTGTGACTGCAGTCGCTCAATAGTTCGGGACTGAAAACGAGTTTGCGACTGCGAAGCAATTCCTGCCATCCGTTATCACCCAAATGAGGATGGGATCCCTGTCTCTCTGTTCCTCTCAAGATTTCTTCCTATATTGCCATCTCATGAAGTTTTCGCTCGTCAGGGACGATCTGATGATTTTGATCCGTACACATTTTCTCACTCATTTCCATACACAGTTCCATAATCTTCTATTGATTCTGTTAAGCTGCTTTGCGACTATGACACCATTGTTAAAAGCGTTATATGTATATAAAACTGAATTGAATTAAAATTTCTACAAACTGAGCAACCAATAATGAAACTGGATTTCATATAATCGGTGAAAACACAAGCAGCAGAGATACATGCCTGCAACACAGCACAGATCAATGATGATTAAAAAAAAATGTGTATATATATATATATATATATATATACTTTAGATGTGGTTATATGGAAGCCTTGCTTGTGTGTGCTAACGGAGAGGCTTCAGACTTCAAACATTTGTGCCTTTAGGTTTTCGGGTATGTCAGGTAGAACAAAACTTATTACTTTTATGTATACATTTTAGCACTACAAGAATATGGGAATGATGTCGCAAAAAATGTAGAACTCTCAAAGTGAGGGTATAATTCTTACTTTTTGGTCACTATGCTATACAACATGCTATTTCTTTGCATCTGTGACCAGTTTTACAKTTTTTGTATAGTTCATTAAAATGAACTCAAATTCACATTGTCATTTTGACTCTTTTATTCCGAAATAAAGTTATCGTATTGAACTTCCAGCCTCCTAACACACAGTATGAATGCAGGTCAATCCCTGCTATCCGTTATCACCCACATGAGGATGGGTTCCCTGTCGAGTCTGGTCCCTCTCAGGGAGTTTTTCCCTCTGGACGATCTGATCATTTTGATTCATTCACAATTTCTCACACATTTCATATTAGTTTCCCTGATTGTCTTTCGATTGTGTTAAGCTGCTTGGCGACAATGACCATCCTTCAAAAACGCGCTAAACAAATAAAATTCACTGACGACGTCAGACAGTAATAGCAGTGCATGGATGAACTGTATAGACTGGCAGAGCTTGTTTAATCATTCGTACATCCGACATGGGTAACCGTTATCTCGATCAGGGCTGCAGATCAGCCTGTTTTGGGGACACCATGTGTGGGGCAGCGGTACATCCCTAGTGAGACGTCAGTCCATACACTCCCTCACACCAGGGATGGATTTGGTTGAGGTGGAGGGGAAAATAGATTCAGTTACTTCTCATAATTCTTTCATGAATCACTGCATTGATTTTGAAATAGGTTTTTTGAATTGTAAATTTACATTTGTTTGCCTTTGAGGTGCAGCCCCTGTATAATCCTAAACATCAGGCATCACTAAATGTCCGTACAAATAAAGATGTCGGGACCGAGTGACGGTCMTATCTGCTCCCTGATGCTTTTCTGATAAATGAGGATAATCAATATACTAGAAATCTAGCTCTTTTGTCCTCAGTGTGTGCGCGACTATACAGGTCACTCAAAAAAAAACGAATCACATGACAGTTTACCGTATATAGACTGAGTGACAGCATGGCTTACGCCAAGAAAACGAAAGTAGACTATGAAAACTGAACTTCTTGCAGGAAGTTTAAATCCATTTTATCTTGTATGTTCTGAAACCATGGTGATAATAACAAGCAGTCATGTGAAGCCCCACTATGAGACAAAACACGTGTCATTTGAGCAAACGTATCCGCGGCGGTCCGAGGTGAGGGCGTGAAAAAATACCCGAACTGAGAGCTCGGTATGACGGAGCAACCAGAGTGCTTTCATATTCATTTACAGCCCAGCAGCGTGCAAATGAAGATTCACTAAAGATTGATTACAGATCATTTGTATTCCATACAGCAAAGCGTAGAAGTGAATTAGTTATATCAGTGAATTATCAGTGAATTAGTTATAATTAGTGAATTAGTTATATCAGGATTACATTCCAATACGATGCGATACGATACTGTCCTGATATGTTTCGATTTGTATGGCATGGTGGTATAGTGATTAGCACTGTCGCCTTGTACCTCCAGGGTCCGGGTTCGATTCCCGGCCAGACTCAATGTGCATGGAGTTTGTATGTTCTCTCCGTACTCTGGTTTCCTCCCACAGTCCAAAGACATACAGGTTAGGCTAACTGGCGTTCCCAAATTGCCCGTAGTGTGTGAGTGAGTGTATGTGTGTGTTCCCTCCAGGCCCCCCGTGTCTCTGAATTACAGGATAAAGCGGTGTAGACGATGAGTGAGTGAGGTAACATGCGTACTCTAAAAATTCTAATAAAAAAATGTGATATTTATAAAACCATGACACAGACCACAAAGTCACTCGAATCGTTACCTAGGTATCATGGTCATTTCATATCGGGTCACCCCTAGTGATTCCTATCCCTTGAATTTAGTGTCCCTAGTCCCACTCTGCATGTTTTTGGGTTTTCAGAGATGAGCAGAAACTGTCGCTCCTGAACTAAATGATCAGGTGTATTATCGGTCAATGCATTATGATCACATCAAATTTCTTTCTTTCTTTTTTTTCTCCTGTATTTTTGTTGTTGTATTGCAGGGCCACTGTAGATCTGCAATGCAGGTGCATTACAATACATTACGTGATGTTCACAGTGCAGTTATCCCCGAGACGGTCGGTTATCTGATCTCTCCCTCATCCTCATCCGAGATCTCAGAGTTTAGCCYTCGGCCTTGTAAAAGTTTACCTCAAGAACATTGGAACCTATCTGGACCCGCGGTCAGTGGAGTGTACTGCTAGGACTGATTAACTCTTGTTACCTCTCTGGACACACACACACACACACACGCATGTCTTTTGAAGTGATTTGTTATTGAAGGTTAAATAGTGACATCCTTTTTGTTTTATTATTTGTTTACTAAGGTGGATTGATTGATCGATTTAAAAACAATATTTTACACTAAATAGATTCCGTACACTGAAAAAAAAAAAAAACTCTCGATTGCTTTCGATCGTGACTGGACTTCATTTCCACACAGTGAACCTCGCTACATTACATTAATCCCTCTGATTATGATGCGTCTAAACAGACTTAATCTCGGTCTTTATTAGTCACTCTTTCATAATTTTTTTTTTTAAATATACATATATACAGAGGAGTGACTCCCAGAGTGAGGAGAGGGCGGAATCTAATCCTGGCTGTTTTTGTTTTTGTTTTCACACAGTGATCGAGTAAAGACGACAATAGACAACTGTGAGTAACGCTGATTTACCTTAAAAGGTAACAGCAAAGTACACTTGGTCTCTCTCTCTCTAGACACACACACACACACTTGCATGCGGAGGAGGAGAGCGAAGGGTGTGTCTTCATTCATGTTTTAGCACTTTCAGAACCGCTCCTGCGCGCCGTCTTGTTTTTCTTGAATTGAAACGTACGGTGTGGTTCAGCGACAGATGATAATGAAACTCGTGGTGCGTCTCGGTCTCGTCCTGCCGCGTACGCATAGCTCTGACGTGGATTTTGAAATGCACCACACCAAGAGCTTTCGATTCCATAAATAATGCAAATAATGCAGGGAGAGGAGAATGAAAGTGTGTGCGTGTATGTCAGTGATGGTTTACAGGATGTATAGGCAAACTTTTTTTTTTTTTTTCATTTTATAGTACGCTGTTATTGTTAGCGCTTTATGTGTATGTAGATGGCATAGGAAATAAAGACAATACTCTAAACTGTAGAGGACATGATCGTCCGCGCGCCCTTTTTCCTGCTTTGTATGAACCTGAATCTGTATTCATTTATTTATGTTTATTAAAAGAAACTTATTTCTGCACAGAGCTCGTAGAGAACTCGTGCAAAGCCGGAATAAAAAGAGAATAGGGACGTGTGCGGACAGGTTTGTCAAAGTGTTAAATACCTGTGCTGCTGTCACTGTTATTGCGCTGCTAATGCCTGGAAAAACACCTTTAATTACAGTGTTTAACTGCGCACGGGGTTTATGGTTAAATACGCCTCAAGATCGGTTTGTTAAATTAATTGTAAATTTCATTCATCTACATTTACGTCCTGAAGAGACGCTCATGAGTGGGAGCGATGACGAGGTGTCCTACTTGTTCCTTCAGAAGTATCCCACAGCAGTGCACAGCAGTGTGTGTGTGTGTGTGTGTGTGTGTGTGTGTGTGTGAGCAAGCGAGCGTGCCCGGCCCTGCTGTCTGTCTGAGACTGACATGAACACATTCCTGCCTCCTGTTACCTGGAAGTGGCCGATTCGTGTCTCCTCTAATAAACAGAGATGCTGCATTAGCGTCACAGAGGATGTGTTTGTTAGCATTTGCGCGCACACACACACACAGATTAGTAGCTACAGGCTGAGAATCAGATCAGCGCTGACTGAATTAAGGGGAAAACCAGGGAGGAAAAGAATCATTAAATTGCGACAGTAATTACACTTAGGAAGGAGGAAGTGATATGAAAAAATCTTACAGTATGATAAGCACACGGCATAGTTTACACGTGTAGCTACTTCTACACAAACAATATTTCTTTAAAATGATGAACTCGTTAAGATTATCGAAGGAGAAGTTGAGCTGATGAACTTTTTTTTTTGGAAGCATTTAATCTGCTTGAAACATAACAGATGAAGAGAAGAAGAAGTATTTTTGTTCGTCTTTTAAAGTTCAGGCTTCAAAACTTTCTCGGATGAATCCGGTCTCATCTGATTGGTCATATTCTTTCCCACGTGTGACATGTGAGTCAGTCAGAGCTCCTGCCTCAGACAGAGACCCAAAGTAAACACCGCCGGAAGAGAGTTACCAATCAGGAAGGGAAGGAACCACGCCTTCTCCGATTTGAAAATTCATTCCGATTAGGCACGATCGTTTCAGACTGGTCCGAGTCTAATGTTTATACCATGCAGATTTATTCCGATCGGGCCGTTTAAAAAAAAAAAAAAAAAATTTATTCGTTATTAGTGGAACATTAGGGCACATGTCAACACACACTACCGCTCAAAAGTTTGGGATGATCTGCAGATTTCTTTGTTTTCCAAAGAAAAACACATTTCCAAGCCAATTCACAAAAAATTCAAATGATCTGGAATTCTGACTGTAATGGAGTCTCCGGATCTGGACCCTGCTGGGCTGTTGTGGGTGGAGCTTAACCGGGTGGTACGGAGAAGGACTCCATCAATCTGATCCATGTTGTGGGAGATGCTCCAGGAAGCACGGAGTGAAATCTCATCAGATTATCTGGACGAAATTGACAGCTAGAGACACATTTATCATTTCCATCAAAATCATTATTTCTTGGAAATAATGTGTTGTTCTTTTGCAATATTTTTTTTAATTCAGACTAATTTCATGTGTGTTTCCCTGGAAAACAATAACATTGTCATAACATTATTATTGTTAAGGAAATGAACATTGGTCACGGTTCTAGTCCCTCTCTACGTATCCTTCACCAACTTCTCCAGATGGATGAGCTGGTGGAGACGTCTATGAAGAAGCCATCTTTTTGTCTCTTGAGGAAAAGTTCCACCTTGGAGGGGCAAAATCTCGCACCTTAAGTCGCCCGCAAGTTTCACCATTTCATGAAGAAGGCGAACCCCCTTCAAGATTGTTCAACGACGCTCCGCCTTGATTTCCTCTAACGGCACTGTGCGGGTTTTTTAAACAAGAAGAAATGTTCATGAGCGTACACATTTACTGTGACATTATTGGGGCAAATATTTTCAGTTGTTTCATACGATGCAGTTTTTTATGATCGCTCTTTAAAAAAATGTTGGAAGTTGAAAAGAACTTAAAAAGACTTGACTGAATAATAATGATATACTGTTGTGTTGTTGGTTTAAAAACACACTTTGTTTCCATGTCAATCAAACCCACACAGTCACTGATTCTGCTGCTGTTATTTTTTCCATAAAGTATTAAGACCAAACCCTCGCAATTGAAAAAAAAAAAGTTTTAGTTCTTAGTATAAATCTGTTTGCCTAGATAGATATACAATGCTTCTACTTTTTTTTTTTTTAATTTTTATGAGTCTTAATGACTCACAAAATGTGCATGCTGTGGACCCAGTTTTAGTCATATTGCACTTCTACCGATGGACAAAGCAGCTTTACAAATATCCGGATATAAATACAGGTTTAAATTTTTCCCTGATTGAGCAAGACAGACGTGAGGAAAATCTCCTTGAGATGACGTGAGGAACTGTATACTGTAGGGTCGAGCGGTGCTGCATGTGTTGGAAAGCTCTTCAGTGTAAATATCAGGGTTATATTTTAGATTTTTAGAATAGTTTTTAATCTTTAAGTTTATAATATCCAGGTGCGTCATGCAAAGAAAAAAGCTTAAGCATACATTCAGCAAGTTTAAGCATTTGCGTGCGTGCGGTTTCATGGAGAGTGTCGGGTTATTTCCTAACCGCGAGTTATTTCTAAATAATTATAGGAATAGCAGTCACCAGTCACCACACGATACGATAGTATCACCATAGCTCAGTGCCAAAATGATTCAAATTATGATTCTTTAAGTATCATGACTTTATAAACATCTGACGCAGTATTTAATTTTCCCCTGATTGTGTTACAATATTAAACCTTTAAAAAAAAGTTAAACGAATCTTAAATGTCGCCCGTTTAAAAATCGCTTCAAATACAGTACGAGTTATTCATAACCATCAACTTTAAATTAACAAAAAATATCCACATTTTTGCTGAGCAGCTCATATCTCTGTCATCCGCCATAATTATTATTATTTCTAAACAAACTTGGCGAATAATTCACTCCTACTCGACCACACGGGATAACAATGTGTTAATTTGTTCGGAGTGYGCCGCCTGTAGGATCACACAGAAACGGTTTCGAACGCTGCGTTTTTCTTCCCCTGCTGTATCTCAATAAAAAAAACACCCAATCTGGCAACTTTGTGGAGCTTGACAAGATGCATTCTGATTGGCTTCTTTCTGAACTGCTATTGCGCCTCTTGAGACAGGCGTGTACATTTCTAAGTGAGATATAACTTACTGTAATAATTAATTAAACCTGAGGTGTTGATTCACAGACACTCTGAGAACAGATCAAAAGCCACAGAGAATTATAACAGAAGAGATATATTGTAGAGAATTGAGCAAGAAGACATTTGACAACAATAAATTGTGTACCGTGTTTAATTTTAAACTCCATGACATTTATCTTATGCTGATTTAATAATAATAATAATAATAATAATAATAAAAATGAACCTACACTGCCGCTCAAAATATTGTGATCACTTGCAAATTTCTTTGTTTTTGTTTTATTGGTTTATTTTCTACATTCTGCAACAACACTTGAGATTTCAAAACGTTTATTAAATAACACATGGAATTAGGCAATTGTATAACACTAGCAGTCAGATGTTATTTTAAGACATTTGAAGATCATCATTTCTGGAATAGTTTTTGCTATTATCAAGTGCATTTGCAAAACCCATCACCTCAAAGACTTTATGAAGACTTTACAAGTAGCAGACACATCTCAATATCAACTGTTCAAAGGAGATTATTGTATGTTTCGGACGCCTTCAGCATTGCTTTACAGTGCAGAAAGAAATAAAAAATCAGTAACGACCATGGAGTTAGAAACTGATCTGTAGTGTCCAAAAAAGTGCAGGTGCTCTTTATTTATTATTCTGTTTCTGTTTAACATTACACTATTCTCTTTAATGCTTATAAAATAAAGAAAAGTGACCTTATTGTTTTTTTTTTTCTTTGAAGACATTTGAATGATTTGTGTGGAGAGCTTTTTTTTTTTTTTTTTAAATGCTCAAGCGCTCATAAATGGTTTGGTTGGGGGGAAAAAAAAGAGAATTGTGTGCGAGAATCATGTCATGATGTCAATTCCCGAGTAGAAAAATCACAATTCTCATTTAAGTAAGAATCTTGCAGCTTTAGTGCACGCTCATGTACCGTGTGAACGCTTTGGGGTGCCGTCCTGTTGTGTAAACACGTTTATAGAGTTTCCTTGATGTGCCAATCTTTCCTCTGCATATTTTGCAAACAGACCAAACAAAGAGGAACCATAAGCCGAGGAACTGCATGTACTCGATGTCTGGTTGATTTAAAAAAAAAAATTGAGATGAAAGTGAAATGTGTTTTCACACTTTCACGTATTTATTAAAATATTCCGCTATACCTCCGATTGTTTTAGCAGAGCAGAAAATTATCACTGCACACGTCATGGCAAAAATCGTTCCATTATAATTATTATTAAATACACAATCACAGCTGATCGTAGGTGATTTAAATCACATTAGTGTAAAAGCTCTCAGTGATTATACCGCCGTAGAGACTTCATCTTACTGTGGGAGCTTTTAAGGCTTTAACACAGAGCGATAAATTCCTTCATTTAGGAAAACTCCAATTGTGAAACCTTTAAGCAAACCCATGAGAAACTTTAATTATGTATGTAATTAATTCATTAAATAAATAAATAAATAAATAAGCTTGAGGTTCGTTCAAGTCAACTTTTTATTGCACAAAACACAGTTATGAGAGTGAAAAAACTCCTTTCAGGGCAGAAAGGTTTCTCAGTATGCCGGAGCCATACTCGGACTGCCTGTCTGATTCATGTCTGAGACGCTGGCCTCACAGGAACTCCTTTAATGACAAAAACATGTTAAATGGATTGGAGTGTGCTCAGGATTGTACGGGGGACGGGACGATAACTCCGAGCCGAGTTCCTGTAGTGTGTAAGTGGTGTTATTGAATGATCGTGTGTACAGTTCCCACAGACAGATGCGTCTCTTCCACAAGTTTGCGACAAGTTATCTGATGATCTTTAAGGCAAAATCCCATGAATCATAATGATTGTTTCTGCTAACACAAGTTAAATACAAATCTCGTCTACTGTCGGTGTGATGCTTTCTACAGAGATAGGAAACCTACTGTGATCAGACCTAGTGCTCAGACTGTTATTGTTTCCTCTGCTACCACAGAACACCACAGTCTGCAGTGATGTTTCCCCTCCATCAGTCAGCTTCCCCACAGTGCATTGATCTTTCCTTTCTGTCTTTCAGGTCTGGTGTGGGTGGGATCTATTTGAATGCCCAGCACACACTTACCACGAATAGCACCATGAACAGGAATAAGCGTGAGAAAGAGTATTACAGTATAGATGTAGGCGATTCCACATTCATGGTCCTGAAGCGCTACCAGAACTTAAGACCCATCGGCTCTGGAGCACAAGGCATCGTCTGGTAAGTGACTCCGGCCTCCTCACGGACAATACTGAAGAACAACAATGGAGAAAATTTGTATGAATTAAACTCATGTTTATTTTTTGCTTTGTCTGTTTTTGTCTTGTTTAAATATAGCTCAGCATATGACCACATCTTGGAGAGAAATGTCGCTATTAAGAAACTCAGTCGACCCTTTCAGAACCAGACCCATGCCAAACGGGCGTACAGAGAGCTGGTGCTCATGAAATGCGTCAACCACAAGAATGTAAGCAGAGTTTTTAAGTGAACGTGTACATTAATTTGTGCGTAATATGTCGGTATGCATTGTATACCTGTTTAAACATAGCTGGATTATTTATTTGGAAGCTCTAAAATATACATATTGGCCCAAACATTGTGTTGGTGCTAAAGTGTCTCACCTTGGTGAAAAAGTGGGTACATTTTCAGATAGGATACTATAACACCATTTTTAATAATACTTAATGCTTCGTATTATTCTTCTGATCCATGCATCTTAGTTTTTTTTTGTAAATACTCATACACATTTATATTTTTATCAGATAAAAAGAAACACATTCGCTAAATACAATTTCATGCCCTTTTATGTCCGTGTTGTCCGTTTGTCTGTTACTTTTTTTGAATTTAAATTCAAAATTCAAACGATCTTAACTGTCATTCAAACTTGAAACTTGGCCGATTTAGATTTCACATGAAAAGACTTAAACCTGAAAAAGTTTATTATTCTAACATGCAAAATTAAACTATTGCAACATGAATTTGACATGGTTACGGACACTACACTTTTTTTTTTTTTTGTAGAAAAGATCTTTAATTTTGCACAGAATGCCTTTAACTAAAGCAACAATTTTTACAAGAANNTTTTTTTTTTTTTTTTGCTTTTTAAGCTTTTACCCAAAAACCATCTTGCGTGCAAAGCGTTGATATTGCTGATGAATTTTAATGGGATATCTGTTAACAGGAATTATTGGTCAGATTACCAAAAGCAATTTTAACTGAATAAACTATAGTTTTCTATGTTTTATGGCCACATTACATAAGGTGTGTGTCTATTTTGGAGCATTTAATCAAAACCACAGTTAGTAACAATTTGGGGGGGGGGGAAATCCTTAATTTTACACAGAATGCTTTAATTTAATAAACAATTTTTACAGGTCATGTTCTTCTAGAAGCTTACATCAACTTTAATATAAATACTCATAAAGGAATATAAATAATTAGTATTTGAAATGATTATTGTTTGAAGTGAGACAGTATAACACTGAAAAAATGTGGAACACGTAAAAATTTAAATTTTTAAAAAAAAATCTCTCCAAAATGGCTGAAGTTAGCAACTTGAAATTTTTAGGAACGCAAGATTGGTCACTTCCATAAACTTTAGAAGTAGCTTCTTTGGCACACATTTTAWTATTATTATACAGTATATAAAGTATTATACTATATTATAAACACCAGTACAGTGTTTTGGCCAATATGAATTTTTTTCCGGTACGTCTTGTTAAAGCTCTAGCTTAACACATACTGTAATTTCATTAAATAAACATCATTAAGTGCCCTTGTTTACGCTACCTTTTCCTAGCACTATTGATCCATTTCCCAGATGTTTAAGTGCACTTCCACTGATTTGTAATTGCTGCGCTGAGTCTAGAGTTTACTGATTAATGAGATTCTTATCCATTAGGTTTAAAGACATCAAAAGCAGCACGCTTATAACAGTGTCACACACTCTTTAACCTGTCTCCCTGTGTTCCACAGATCATCGGACTCCTAAATGTCTTTACACCACAGAAAACACTCGAAGAGTTCCAAGACGTGTGAGTTTTCTGTTATTTTTGACTTTTTTCTGTTTGTGAAACGTGTGTGTAAAGTGAGACAGATTGTTCACACATGAATGCCTCGAGATACTGAGAGTGGATTTTGCCTTCAGGTGCAAGTCATGGAGGAAATGAAGTGAACAAGTTAATGGATGGATGCATTTATGTGTCAGTTTTTTTTTTTTTTTTTTTAGTAGTGATAGCCAGTCAGAGACGTATAGAATTGTTTCAAAGTATTAACCCCCCCCCCTCTTGTTTCTTCATGTTTAGATTTTTAATTAGTGATGTTAATCGATTACAAATTTTAATCTAGTTAATGACGGGCTAGTCATGGGCGATGATTAGTCAGGTTTAATCACAATTTTAAAATCAGGTTTACTTGTATTATAAACCTGAAATGTTGGAATAAAGAAATGCATGATAAACCTTTTAGAGGATTTTATAATATCTCAAACATATTAATGATAAATTAAAATCTCTCGAATGGACCTGGCACCGCATGCAGTGGCTGTTTAGTCTGGCGTGTGGCAACACTGAGGCTCGAACCCAGATCCTCAGATCCAAATAAACAGACTAGAGCTTTAGCTGCCTGAGCCACCACTCTCGCATCTTGCATTTAATGTATTCTTGTAAAAATAGTTCCCCTTTCCATCTAGAAGCTTTTTATAATTAAACTTGCCGTTCAGCACACTTGATGTTTACTCCGTCATCTTATTATCCGCGTTAAACGTGACATTATCACACACAGCCGTTGCTATAAGGGTCAAATGTCGTCATATGATTAATTTGCGTTACAGATGATCAGCCCAGTGATTAGTATTCTGGTGATGCTAAATGCTGGTTGGAACAGACGAGAGGGGAAATGAGGTTGCTGCTGAGGTTGTAACATAAGCAACCGATTTTAAAATTGTATCTTTAGTCACTTTGCAGCCTGTCACAGTAAAACATTTCTCCCCATTTCTTTAATGCAATTTACATTGTTTGAATTAATTTAATAGGAAGAAATGAGGCTTTTGCACAACACGTCATTTGTAACTCAAAAATGATTCTGACCTTTAATAAACATGTGCTGTGTAGTAGGTCCAGGTTAAACGTTGTACTGTCTGACGAGGTTGGAGACACTCGTTCGGAATTCTGGATTTCTTCTCCACGTCAAGCAGTCCTCAGATTTGCACAGTTGTGTTTCCTCATCCAGGGGCTTATATGTTCATTACAGGACATTGATCGTGTGTTCCTTCAACCATTTTTCTGTCGACTTGGATGCAGGTTTGTGGTCATTATCTTGATGAAAAGATCAATCCACTGCCAAGTCTTAATTGCTTGCTTTCAACAAAACAGTCCAAATGCAATATGGTGACCGATCAGAATGAAACGAAATGATTTTTTTCCGTTTCATTCGAAATGTTTTTTCTTTTTTTACCCCTACCAAACAGCTTTTTTTTCCAATTGAAGATTAGTCTGTTTTGTTTAAGTAAAATTGTTGAATACTAGTTTGTGAAGGAGTGCATCAATGAATCGACTAAAATCGGAAATCAAAATAGTCGGCATCGAATAAAATTTTAGTTTAGACCGATCTGTTGACAACGTCATTGAGGTCAATTCTTCCCCGAACTGTGGAAACACTGAGGTGTAGGCGTGAGGTTTACTGGAGTGACGTGAGTAATAGCGCAAAATCTCCTAAGTGTGGGAACAATTCACTCTTAATTCGAGCAAAACAGCTGCTAGAAGTGGTAGCAGGTTAGTGGTAAAGGATTCACATCTAAAGTGAATTTGGATAATTAGTGACTGTGTTGTTTAGTGGATAATTAGTGACTGTGCTGTGAGTCGGGTTTTTATTTCCAGTCCTTCTCAATGAAGCTTTTCCCCACACACACACACATGCAAACTTTATTGCTGGATTTTGAGCTCTACACACACATTCTCTCTCTCTCTCACACACTCTGTTGTGTTCTCCATTTTTTTCAGCTTACAGCAACACACACTCTAATTACCCTCATTATATATTCTCCTCAGGTGTGTGTACTTTCCACACTTGCCTCACTCTCAGGTCCTTCACACTTCACTTTGATTGTCTCCGCCCCTGCCAGCTTTCAACTTTACTCCCTGTGTGTGTGTGTGTGTGATTTGCAGTTACCTGGTCATGGAGCTGATGGACGCTAATCTGTGTCAGGTGATTCAGATGGAGCTGGACCATGAGCGACTCTCTTATCTGCTTTACCAGATGCTCTGTGGCATCAAACATCTGCACGCAGCTGGCATTATACACAGGGTGAGCCTGCATAACACAGTGTTTGTCTCTTTAATCGCTGCTTTAAGTAGGAACTGTAGAGTATGTGTCAATTACTTACTGCCKACACTGCAGCTTAAACTAAAACTAATAAAATTTATACACACACTATTGTTTTTTATCACTATTTGAGGATCTACTCAAACAATTTTATTCACACAGTTCAATTTTCTATTTATAGACACATTTCCTTTGTACGGGTTCTAACACACACTCCTCTAACACACACCGTGATCATTTCACCTTTGTGGCTTTACCCACTGCGTGGTTGTTGTTGTTAGTTGGTCTGGTTTGAGTATTTCTGAAACTGCTGATTTCCTGGGCTTTTCACACACCACAGTCCTCAGAGTTCACACAGAACGGTGTGACAAACAAAAAAGTCTTTTCAATTTTAAATTGTCTCAAAGTCCAATCTTTATGTTGCCTAGGAAATTAATTTTTTTTCTCATTAAAAAGGGGTTTTCTTCTAGCCCTCTACAGCTGTTTAGTCCCAATTATTTGAGTTCTCATCACATTGTGTGTGTATGCAAATGTTCTACCTTTTACTATTAAACCTAGCTCTGGTTTCTACTGATGTCCGTTCATGACTTGTTTTTTTTTTTTCCCCACATTTGAAGGATCAGCACTATCCTTACAGGTTTTAACAATGTGTTGGCCCGTTCCTAAGCCAATTCCAGTCATTTCAAATCTCCTTAAATGTCATGGTTACTTGATTGCAGGCCGGTAATTCTAACCTTCTGTACTGGTGACTTTTTGTCATGGTATAAATATTTCTTTTATATCTTTTATCCAATTCTAAAAATATGGCGTATAAAAGATTGGTGGAAGCTGCAGTATGACTATATATTAAAGTATATTTACAATAGATTCTTTCATATTGTAATTTCTGCTTCTTTCATCTGCATACAGTTCTAGTCTATTCTTCTCTCATCTCTCCATGCAGGACCTGAAGCCAAGCAACATTGTGGTGAAGTCAGACTGCACATTGAAGATCCTGGATTTCGGCTTGGCTCGCACGGCTGCCACCGGGCTCCTCATGACCCCCTACGTGGTGACACGCTATTACCGTGCGCCAGAGGTCATCCTGGGCATGGGCTACCAGGCTAACGGTGAGTGCCGAGCCCAGCGGTTCAGGCCAGCCTTGCAGCATGCCCAGTAAATTCCTCTCTACCACCACAAGCACAGTGTGCACTAACCTAACACAGTAATGAACATTATGAAAAGGGGTTGGCTAATGAGTTGTTTTAGGGTGGCACTTTTATTTGGTGTGTGTGGCAGAGACAGTCATATCATTTCTGCATGCCCTCTGCTGATTCGATTCGCCTGTCTCCAACACTTAACTTTTTACCACTCTGTCAAAGCAAGGCTTACACTAATGCTGAAGGATCAGGCTCTAGAGCTATACCATAAATATTATAATCACCAAAATTATAGCTATTTTGTCAGCTGTGTCGTTCCAGTGTTTCGGAGTCAGTCGAATCATCTTTGCATGGCTCCTGCTTATTATATCCGCCTGCCTCAGGAACGTTACATTTTCCACTTATAAAAAGCCTTTTAGTTGGGGACGTACTAACGCAGAGGGATGTAAAACCTACGCTCTTGTCTTTCTAGAGGTCCAAATTGACCTGAGAGTCAGTGATTTGGCTCACCGTTTGAACAAATGATGACTTAATGCCTTACATAGTAAACAATCCTGGACCATGGATGCTTTTTCTCATACACAATGTTCTGTTCTTCCTCCTATGCTCCATATGTTTAAGTGGATATATGGGCTGTGGGCTGCATAATGGCCGAAATGGTTCGCCACAAAATCCTTTTCCCAGGAAGGGATTGTATCCTTGTGATTGCTCGAGCACTGGGTTTTTTTGTTTTTTTGGTTGTCATCCAGTGCAAGTTTTCTGTACTTGATGATTTCGAGGAGCTTATGATCATCATTCTGCTAAACAAAAAAGAGGATCGATTACAGACCACAAAGATTTTGAATTCTCGTTTCTGATTAGTCTCGATTTTCATGTTAAGAGCAATGATGTACACAGAGACTTGTGTGGCGGATAGTTCAGATCAATGGATTTGGAATAAAGTCTAGAAAGTGTTTAAGAAAAATTATTACTAACTATGGAACTAACGTCGTTTCATGGACGTTCCACAACATTAAATAAACTATGAAATGTTTATACAAAACAACTAATCCACTTAACTGACCTAACAAACATTAAATAATTCAGACATTCAGGATTATGAAAACTCAATAATAATAATAATAATAACAATAAATTTTTCCCCTAAATTGGGTGTTTTTATGGATCATCAGTACGTCCGTGCCCAGGTGTCCAGACTGATTGCAGGACCTTATCTGCCATCACACTCCAGTTTCAGCGCCTTGTTGAAGCTCTCACTTGGATGTTGTTGTACCCCCCCCCTCTTCTTGATTATGACAGATTTGCATGATGTCTTGTCCCCCTTTTTTTCTTTCTTTCTTTCATCATGTCCACATCACTTTTTCTGCATCCTGTTTATTTGTCTGCATCGAGTGTATGATTTCTGTTGTGGTATGCATTATTATTATTATTTTTTTTTTGTGTGCACGTTCTTAATTTGGTTGTCATTTCATTTTTTCAGTTGATGTCTGGTCTGTTGGCTGCATCATGGCCGAAATGGTCAGAGGCAGTGTGCTGTTTCCAGGCACTGATCGTATCCTTACCTGGTCGTCATTGTTGTACCATGTGTGTGTCAGTATTCGTGTGTCTTTTCGGTTTAATCCCAGTCTATGTCTTTCTTTTACCAGTAAATGGAAACTACAGCTTGACATGATCTTTATTTCAGTGTAAAGCCCCAGGCCTGGATGATCTTCATCGGCAGAACAACACTGACACTTTAAACTTAAAAACCGTTTAAGATTGAGGGTAATACAGCTTGGATTTGTAACACCAACGTCTTTAAGAGAGTGTACATTCTGTGCCTTCACCAGCTGCTCTGCATTCAAGTTTATTTTGAAATGAAGCATCAAAACGGCAAAATCAAATACATTCAAGTTTAACCAATTATGGGCTGAAATCTACTGTGCACATTCACCAAAAATATGAATGTCATTGTAATTGCGAATATTTATTTTTTATACTCTTTGTGTGAGGCAGAATGATTGTACAACATTTACAGTATTGTGCAAAAGTTTTAGGCATGTGTGGGAAAAAATGCTGTAAACAAAGAATGCTTTCAGAAATATAAATAATGATTGCTTATTTTTGTCAATTTACAAAAGTGAGCGAACAAAAGAAAAATCTAAATCAAATCAATATTTGGTGTCACTACCTTTTCCCTTCAAACCAGCATCAGTTCTTATAGGTACACTTGCACAAAGTTAGGGATTTTGTAGGACTATAGCCAGGTGTACCATACAGGTGCTAATGACCACCAATGTCGCACGTAGGTTGAAACCCAGTCATGAACTGAAACAGAAACAGCTGTGTCGGAGGCTGGGTGAGGAACAGCCAAACTCTGCTGCCAAGGTGAGGTACAAAAGAACAAGGCACAAGGTAGTTATACTGCATCAACAAGGTCTCTCCCAGACAAAGATTTCAAAGCAGACCCGGGTTTCAAGATGTGCTGTTCAAGCTCTCTTGAAGAAGCACAAAGAAAAGGGCAATGTTGAGGATGGTAGACACAATGGTCAGCCAAGGAAGCAGATGAAGGACACATCGAGTTTGTTACCCTTCGGAATCGGAAGATGTCCAGCAGTGCCATCAGCACAGAACTGGCGGAAAACAGTGGGACCCAGGTACACCCATCTACTTTCCAGAGATGTCTGGCCAGAAGTGGTCTTCATGGAAGAGTTGCAGCCAAAAAGCCATACTTCCGACGTAGGAACAAGGCCAAGTGACTCAAGTATGCACGAAAACACAGGAACTGGGGTGCAGAAAAATGGCAGCAGGTGCTCTGGACTGATGAGTCAAAATGTAAAATGTTTGGCTGTAGCAGAAGGCAGTTTGTTCATCGAAGGGCTGGAGAGCGGTACAATAATGAGTGTCTGCAGTGCAGGCAACAATGAAGCATGGTGGAGGTTCCTTGAACGTTTGGGGCTGCATTTTGGATTGGAGATTTGGTCAGGATTMATGGTGTCAATGGTCAATGCTGAGATATACAGGCAGATACTTATCTTTCTTGCGATACTATCAGGCAGGCGTATGATTGGCCCCAAATTTATTCTGCAGCAGGACAACGACCCCAAACATACAGCCAAAGTCATCAAGAACTATCTGCAGCGTGAAGAAGAACAAGAAGTACTGGAAGTGACGGCATGGCCCCCACAGAGTCCTGATCTCAACATCATCGAGTGTGTCTGGGATTACATGAAGAGACAGAAGGGTGTGAGAACACCTACATCCACAGAAGATCATGTGGTTAGATCTCCCAAGATGTTTGGAACAACCTACCAGCCGAGTTCCTTCAAAAACTGTGTGCAAGTGTACCTAGAAGAATTGCTGCTGTTTTGAAGGCAAAGGGTGGTCACACCAAATATTGATTTGRTTTAGATTTCTCTCTTGTTCATTCACTGCATCTTGTTCATAGATGAAAATAAATGATTAACACTTCCATTTTTGAAAGCATTCTTTGTTTACAGCATTTTTTCACACCTGCCTAAAACTTTTGCACAGTACTGTACATCTAAGAAAAGTTAACATTTTATTTTTAAGAGCTTTTAACAATAAAAATAGTCACAGAGCAGTTTTAAAGAACTCTGCTGGACTCTAAAAGAAAGTTTCATAGGAATCCGACAGAAAGTGAACTCGTCTTCTTCTTCTGGCTGAGAATATTTAATCATGTGACACTTTTTTTGTTCCAACAGTCTTGGAGGGATCTATCCAATGTGGGTTAGTGTCAGACTAGTTGAATGGCCCCCAAGGTCTCCCGATCTGACCCCCTTAGACTTTTATCTTTATCTGTGCTGGCATTTCTCCTG
>QMIH01000144.1:248356-283961 GCA_003987875.1 Clarias batrachus
ATAGCATTACCCATACTCTAGGACTAATCCCAGCCAAACAGTACTTTTGTCCACATTTCTCTTTAACCAAGTGAACTCTAGATATTGACCAGTGGAATAAGGTGATCGAGCAGCTGGGCACGCCATCTCAGGAGTTCATGCTGAAGCTGAACCAGTCCGTTAGGACCTACGTGGAGAACAGACCCCGATACGCAGGGTACAGTTTCGAGAAGCTTTTCCCCGATGTTCTTTTCCCTGCTGACTCTGACCACAATAAGCTAAAAGGTGAGCGGTTTTAACTGTTCTCAGCATGCATCTGTTGAAATGTTCTGGATTAAGAGATACTTTAKTCCAGGGTGATGGTCTAACTCAGTGACATGGTCTTGGTTACTGCTTAATGCCCTTTTTTTTGTTTTGGTTAAAAGCAATATTGACACGTCTGGGCCATGTACCGATGTGTTCTATGACCACCCTCAGTCTATGCAGTTCAGGGAATTACAAGTTGTTTGAGAATAATTTTCTCATCTCATAATTTTTTTTTTCCAACCTGCAGCAAGCCAGGCTCGAGACCTTCTGTCCAAAATGCTGGTTATAGATGCATCCAAGCGGATCTCTGTGGACGAGGCCCTGCAGCATCCCTACATCAATGTGTGGTATGATCCCAGTGAGGTTGAAGCGGTAGGTATTTACGTTTCTTTTTTTTTTTTTTCCAGACTGCCTTTTTGGGGTGGAGTAGACAAGACATTTTCACACATTGACTTATTGACTGAGTACCAGTTTAAAATAAACATGGATGTGTGAGGAGTTTTGTCTGAATGTGAATATGTGGTCGGTTACATTTAAAAGTTTTATTATTCTGAAACACCACTTGAACCTTATATAGGAAGTGGGAAGTTATTCCACATCCTCTGTACRGTCCCTGTACACACGTTTGGGTCATTAAAGGAGTTCCTGGCAGGCCAGTGTTTCAKATGTGAATCAGACGATCCTATTGAATTTCTTATCAAAATATTGTTATTCTGTTAAATTTAATTTAAACAGGTTTTTAATTACCAGTTTGTTTTATCTAGACTGAGTGATGTCAGGTGACCGATCAGTTATACCGTCTCATAAGAATGTTAACACTAACAGGCAGATGGCAGTAGTGATAGTAATGCAGCGGTAAACTGTACCCCATCAGCCTGAGTTCCTGGACTTGTTGGAGTGATTTTACATGCCTTTGARAATTAGAGATATGTGATGTTACTCTCTTATGTAATTGAATGCATTCTTTGTKKATGGTAATTGAATCGATTATTTATTATATTCAATAGATTCTATATATTCAGTACACTCCTGTTTAGCATTCTGGAATAAGTAGGTGTTTGCCGAAACACACACCCACAGCAGCTTTTTTAACAGGAAAGTCATAGCTAAGTGTGACAAGGATGCGGCTTAATGTTGAATGGGTCTAACATAGCAACCTGCCATCCTGTAACATCCTGGGACCTTCAGTAAGGATTTAATAGAAGTCACAATTTGGGATATTATACTAGGTTATGTTATTTAATAATCGTGCATATACAGTACATTGTAATGCATGTATTATTTTCATAGAMGTTTATGACAGTTRGAGTAGTCTGTCTAGTTTGTTTTGAGGAAGATGCCGAACTCGTGTCAACATGTTTTTGAGGTTATTAACTTGCTGTTCTTTTGTTCCAGCCTCCTCCACTGATCACAGACAAGCAGCTGGACGAGAGGGAACACACTGTGGATGAGTGGAAAGGTGTTAAMTTTTATTACTAACTTTATTATTGAGGAGAAATGCAGTGTGTATTCACTGACTGAAAAGATACATAACTCTCACTTTGTCAACATTGAACTGACAAAATTTACACATCATTTAACTTAAAAGAGTTTAGAAAATATTTTAYWCATTAGTTTCGTCATTCAGAAAATTAATTCAATTCAACTTATTTATTATAGTACTTTAACAATGGTCGTTGTTTTAAAGCAGCTTTACCGGATCATCCATCTTCTGATGGTTGTTGATCCAAATCGTTTTTTGTCTCCACTGAAACCTTCTGCTTCTTCATCAGAACTGATATATAAAGAGGTGCTGGACTGGGAGGAGCGCTCGAAAAACGGCGTAATCCGCGGACAACCGGCTACAGTAGGTTAGTGACCTTCCTTATGTTTTTATTCATGTTAATATTCTAGTTAAACTGTTTCATAAAATGTGTTTAGATCTCTCAGGGTGAAAATAATATTGATTGAATAAAATTATGAAATAAAAAAGGGGGCAATCATTTCCCTCTTTATTTTTGTCCTCTCTTATGTGTACAAACCTCAGGTCATCCACATTGTCCATATTTTATTGTACTGATGAATGCGTACTAGGAAATTTGAAAATAAAGTTAGTAATTGAGTGGGGCATCTGTAAATCCCACATACAACCAAACAAGACTACAATTAACTAGGCACATCAGCCAATTAGTGTAAGGCAGGATTGTGCATTTAGTTTGGAGACTTTACTCAGACTTTACTCTATATGGACAAAAGTATTTGTCCAAACCTGCAATGACCTTGTATCAAATACGTACACTTCAGTATGGAGTTGGTCCCCCTTTTGCAGCTAACACAGCCTCCACTCTTCTTGGAGGGCTGTCCACAAGATTTCTGTGGGAATTCCTGTCCATTCATTCTGTAGAGCATTTATGAGGTCAGACACTGATGTTGGATGAGAAGGTCTGCCTTGAAACCTCCGTTACAGTTCATCCCAAAAGTGCTCAGTGGGGTTGAGGTCAGGCCTCTGTGTTTGGGCCGGTCAGTTTCTTCTACACAGAACTCATCAAACCATGTCCTTGCTTTGTGCATTTTTAGAATAGAAAAAAACGACCTGTCCCGTTGTTAACTGTTTCTACAAAGTTGGAAGCATAGTATTGTCCAAGATGTTTTGGTATGCTAAGGCATTAAGATTGTCCTTCACTGGGGATCATTGATTAAAACACCTGAATTCAATAATTCACTGGATTAGCCAAATACTTGTGTCCATATGTTGGATTTAGGTCAACTCTAACCTGTGAATAATTCAGCATTAGACTTGGTTGAGTGATTAAAAAATGATTCRGTTACTATCACTATCACAGTTCTTTTGTGTGGCATTTCATGTGTCGTCACACCGACTTCAAAATTGATTAAAAAAATTGATTTATATACGTTTGTATTTGAAGAATTAAAGTATTGCTGTTCCTCTATAATCCTGCAGGTGGTGTGCTCTAAACTTCACACAGCACAGCATCCTTGTATGGTAGGAGCATATTATGTGCTAAGTTTGTATAGAAATGTGACAAAGTCTGAAAAAAATGTAATATAGCATCGGGACATTTTATAAAATCTTGCTACAGTATCACAATACAAATTGAATTGTCACCTAGGTTTTGTGATGATGGCGTATTAAGAGGTCCAGGTGATTCCCATCCCTAATGGACACTTTGACTTCAACAGTCAAAAGTTCTAATTCGTCTAATTCTATGGCCTTTCGTGGTTTTTATTTTTTTCTACTGAAGGCTTCCAAAATATGCAATAATCTCCTTTGAACAGTTGATATTGAGATGTATCTGCTACTCGTTATTTGTAAAGTCTTCATAACGGCTCTAATCTGAGTTGATTTAGAGGTTAATTGGTGATTTCTGAGGCTGGTGACTCTCAATGAACTTAACTCTGCAGCAGAGGTAAGTTTTGGTCTCGCTTTCCTGGGAAGGTCTTCATGAGCGCCAGTTTCATCATGGTGCTTGATGGGTTTTACAACTACAATTGACACAATAATGTTCATGAAAGAACTATTCCAGAACAGCTGACCTTTTGAAATAACATCTAACTGCTGCGGCTGCTGTTGTTGTTACATAATTAACTGATGATAGACGCGTTTCTATTGTTTTTATATGTGATTTACATCTTTCTCCTTGGGTTTTGTTTGTTTTATTCGTCAAGTCGTGTCTGACTTTTCGTGACCTCATGGACCATTAGCACGCCAGGCCTTCCTAGATGCTGTCCAAAAAAAGTGGAGTGTGTTGCCTTTCCTTCTCCAGCAGGAATGACACCAGATTTTTTACCTCAGAATTTCCCTACTGTTGCATCTATTCCACTGGCATAAGTGCCAAAATGATCTGGTGTACCATTCCTGTTACGTTTCTTAGCTGAAAGAAGCTTTGGTAGGGCTTGGAATCACCAGGGAACACCCGATACAATATCATCATATAACATACAGTAGGTGTTGATTTAATTAGGGCCCAAGCACTATGACATCAGTCCTATGTCGTCATAGTGTGTGAGGGCCCATGTTCTTCTTTTATCGATGCATCCGGGGCTTTTTGGGGCGGCTGGGCCCCAGGCGTGGCACGCGGGCCCTCCCACGAGATTTTGCTGCATAGCTCATACACACTTGCTCACAACACCTTTCTCATTGCATGTCATGGGGCTCTACTCAACAGGAAGTCAGTTATTTTTGGGTCATTTTCAAAATGCACCCAATGAATGGTGCTTGGGCCCGCTCATTGTTGCTTGCAAGTATATATTTTTTATTGCGATTTGATTCTGTGTCTTTTAAATATACTTTTTATATCTTTTCTTTTAAATATTCTGATTCTAAAAAAAACAAAACTTACCACACAGCCTGTCAGTGGATGAATAGTGCACCACCTGTAGGATTACCAAGAAATGGCACCACATTATCACCTCAAATGCAATCATGCATAATTTAAAAATACATTAATTTGTGTATATTTTATTCATTTATTGGCAATACATGAATTGCCATACAAAGGAATCACAATATTTAACTGAACTCCGCCCCTCCCCACCTCTATTTTTTGGTGACTTCATAGAACATACRTACTGTATCACTACGTCGTCCTTGGATGCAGCTTCCTGTCTGATAGCTGTTTTTTTTTGTTCTTTCTTATTCATAGCACAGGTGCAGCAGTGACCAGCGTCTCCCAGCAGAGCTCCACATCCTCTTCGTCCTCCGTCTCCACCGTCCCCGCGCTGTCCTCAGAGACAGAAAGCAGCTTGGAGACTTTGTTCTCCTCTTCCTCCACCGGGCAAGTCGGCTGCTGCAGTTGACCATCACCCCGTTTTTTTTTTTTTCTTCTCGCCTCCGTGACGTTCCTCCATCTGTTTTCAGACTGACTTGTTTCTTTTTGGTCAGGCGAAAAAGTCAGAGTAAGGTGGGAGTTTTTAAAAAGCACCTTAAGAAGCTTTTACACCAAACCAGCGTTACTTCGGTTGCTTTTTTTCTTTGGTTGTTTGTTTCTTGAGGGAGGGGAAACTCGATTTAGTGTCCGACTGAAACTACCGCCGCATCTCCTCAATGCCATGTCGTTCATTTGTACCAATTGTCGGCTAAATTTATATCTGAAGATGCTTTGAATTTCGAGATTGCTGTGAGCCAAGTTTATTGCAGTTTAGCGGAATGGTGCGTCGTGTTAAAGACTCAGCTCTTCCATTCTGTTTTAGAGTTAAGTACAATGCATCTTGAATGAATTTCCAAAATATTTGTTTAATAAACAAATATTACCTTAGAGTCTTTCTCGCATGACTTAATGCTGCGATCAGGTCATAACCCATTTACTCAGTTCTTTCACTATTTTAAAAAATTATTTATAATAGGCATTTTAACGTACTTTGTTTTTTTTTTTTTGTTTTTTTTTGGCTACAGGACTTTATAGACTCAAGACACCTTTTTGTTTCACATATGGCTGTGTATGTGATCCATACTGTACAGGTTTTAATGTTAAAATCTAATCGACAGGAAAGATTATACATTAAATTAAAGATTATATTATTATTATTTTAATTTCTTTTCTTTTCTTTTTTTTTTGGTCATCAGTGATTTGTACAGCTTGGCTCTGGAATGTTGCAAGGCTCTTGTTAGGTGAACAGTTTGTTGTGGATATTTGACATAGAACATTTGTAAAACTATTTACAATATAGGTCATGTCTCAGGCACAGTGCATTCTGGGTATTCTGGGCCTGTTAGAATGCATCGTTTGGATACAGTCTATTCCACGGGATGTTCCAGTCAGCTTTTGTTTAAGACTCAAAATAAAAGTAACACAATGTGAATTCAGTGAAATGTATGAATAACTATAGATAAGAAAGTTAAGGATATAGTGACGTATTCTGTAAGATGGTATGAAAACTCACTCACTCAGATGATTTGTTAGTCACACTTTACATTAATAGTCCATTAAGAGTCATTACTTAATACACATTGCTGTGAACAAAGCATAAACTCCAGCATTAAAAAAAAAAACTGTAGTTAACATTTGCAATTAAAGTAATGACACTTGCATTCATTTCCGTTTTTCTTTAAATTTTTTAWTTTTTTTTATAACAAGCCAATTTCATGTTTATACCATCACTGAGTAAAATAGAGCCGGCAGTGATATGCGCAGCATGAACATGGGAAGAAAAGAAAATTATAATTTGTATCCTGAACACCAGAGTTCAGTAAATTCTAATCATTTAATAACATGCTGTAAATGTGAACATAATGCTGAAGTTTATGGTTTAAACTATTGTTAATGTTGAATAAAGGGAACCTTAATGAAAAGTGTCACATTATTGTTATTAATATTATTATTATTTCTGTAAAGATGAATAGTTTTCAATCTATCACAGTAAACTCGAGTAACCAGCTCCTATTCCCCTTTCACTAACTACACCCAGAGTAATGGACTCGGCAGACTCGTGACTAGATTAGCTTAAATGCTTAAAGTCGGTCAGTGCTAAATCCTTAACCTGTATGCAACAGCTTTTTTTTTTTTTGAGTTTCATTCTCATATTCATGAAAGTGCCTGTGTCATTCATTTGCAAACAACACACCCATTACGTCTTGGAAATTCCACAGCAGATCACAGTTCGCATGATGTAAGGAGTGTGTCTTTTTTTTTTTATTAAATTTTTTTTATTTTATTTGTTTTTAAACTTGGTATGATTGATTCGACGACTGTTGGAGTGATGGTGTGTCATGTGTACCATGATTAACGTGACAACCTTTTGGTTTTAATAGGATAGTTTTAAACAGGAAGTATAAAGGTAGTTACCGTTTAGATGTTTGTGGATAATAGTTAATATGTCGTTTGGAGTTCGGAGTTCGAAGAAAAGCTAGTTTTGATGGTTATGGTGGAGATGTTGTTTTTGGGGGCGGTGTGATAGAATGTAAAACGTCACGTTAGCGAGGGGTTTACGTATGTGSTGCCTGGCAGGAAGCTGAATAAGACAGAACGCTGAATGGCCAGCCAACTCTTTAATCATGTTACAGCACAGGTTTCTACTGGTTTGTGGTTAGCTTTTCATTCTTTTTTTTTTCTTTTTTTTTCTAAGTGCTCTTATGTCTTTGGCCTTCTTTCTGGAGGAAGCATTTGATGAATTTCTTTTGTTTTTTTTTTTGTTTTTTTTGATGAAATTTCATCTTTGGATGAATTTGCTTTTCTTTTACTTCTTCGAAATGTGATAGCGCAATTACAATTCTATCACATTACAACGATATTATAATTCTAATTAAAGTACACATTGATCAACTACCTCACTCCAAATTTCTACAACTTCCTGGATATTTAGCTGCCCATAAGGTGTCCAGGATGTGTTAATACAAATTCCATTATTTATTTATTTGAAAGTTTGTCAATAGTTAAAAAAAAAAAAAAACACGTCTAGTTTTGTACAGTATGTATATTTCACGTAGAAGTAAAAGGACTGTAATGTAAATTTTTGTTCCTTTTTTTTTTTTTTAATTTGAAACAGTTCATGTGCAATACCCTCTGCTCTGTGTGCTTTCTTGTAAGTGTATCTAGCTACAGGATGTTAGCTGTATGTTCCCAATGGTAGAGAAATGTCTGGTACTGTCGATTCAGTTCAGTTTAATTAAACTAAAATAAAATGCTAAATTCATGAATTTAGATTTTTTTTTTTCCTTTTAATAAGTTTTCTGTGACTCGGGTTAATTTGTGTCACAAAAACTGATGAGCTGGAGCAAGACAGAGGTGTATGAATTATAATGGATCATTTTAGTAAGGCTGAAAAGAAAAAGAAATAAACAAAACCTTGTGTAAGCTAGTCTGTAATCTTTGCTAGCAATACTGGCAATGCAAAACCCTTACTCTGTGTGCTCTTTCCTGCATACAGACTATCAGAAGTGCACTACTAGAATAAATGCACTGGGATCTCACCAAGCCAATGGTAAAACATGTACTGCAAATAAATACTTCTGTTGGAAATATTGCTGCTTTTGTTTCATTGTGTAGTTTGATAGTATTCTTCATTAGGCTTAGCGTAGCATTTCATCTTTTCCACCTGCAGGCTCTTGATAGGAATCACGGTTTATTGTCATGTGAAATGAAAAGAAGAGGGAAAAAAAAACAACACGTCTCTAAATTGTTCAATTTTCCATTTAATTGCACAGATTTGTGTACAGAACAGTAGCACCACATTAACTGGTCAGGGTTTCAAAAATATAAATAACACTTAAGCACGTTGAGATGGATTGTTTATGACATCCTTATATGTTCGACAGCCAGGAAAAGACTTGCTCAAATTCTATCCAGAAATAGACTTTAGGAGGAGGAGCTACGGAAATATTTGATCAGTTATCTGAAGCACTGGGTGCAAATCACCAAAAAGTATATAGCAAATATGACCGTGTGTTACGTATATTCATCGTTTCCAGTTGTAATGCAGATTTATAAATACTGACTGTTTTTATTTATAACAAAAAGACTTCTCGTTCCCAATTTGGACCGAACCATCCAACATGAAATACACCCAGCGTGTGTTCGTAATGACGTTTCACACTATAAAATAAATTTCAATCAATCAGTAAAACAATCGACACAGAGAACACATTGTTATAACATTATATTAACCTCTAATCACTTTCTTAAATATCTCATACAATCTGAGCATTACCATTTCCCATGTAATGATGCATTTTTAATAACACTGACTTTAATATTATACATGACATGAAATGTTTCCAATATACCTTCCAAAACTTGGAACTATACTAGTCAAGCAAGCCAGGTGATACGTTTTCAACACAAAACCTCCACAAAGGCACTGTCATTACAATTTTTTTTTGTTTGTTTAATTTTTTTTTTTAGAGCAGAAGTAAGACTTTTATGTTTCCAAACTGAATAATGCCAGCAATTTACATAGGCTTTGGTTATGAATGGTCTTGTTGCATTAGTTGGGAAACGGTCTCTATACCTGGACAAAACAGCTGTAAGTGTAAACAACTGGATAAACAGCCTGGCAGAATCGGCTGTGCAAACATCCACAGTGATATTGTTGTAGACCTTGGGTGAGTAAGGCCTTGTATCTCATTGATACATCTTCTGTCATCCTGTAGGTCCTGGTCAAGACAATCAAGTAATATGAGGTTAGAGAAATAGTCATGGAATAAACATGGAATTTCAGTCCACGCCTTTTCAGAGAGAGACCTGAGGAAATGCAGAGACTGTTACTGCCCACAGACGGGTTKGTGGATGATTTCCATCATGTCCTAAACACCTTGAAATATCGCTAAATGTCACTTGTTCTACTTCCAAGAGCCAGGTCCCCGAGTGTAGAAAAGAAGTCCTCCATTTCTTTTTCCAGGAGTCGGTTGCGGTTTTCGGCGTCCTCCCGGGCCCTTTCAGAGTTCCTCAGTTTGATTTCCAGCATTCTTTGTTTCTTTCTTTCCTGTTCCATCTCGTGCTCTAATCTTTCCATTTGAGCATGGAGCAGTGCACTTGACTCTTCCAGCCTGCAGATTGGGGGAGGGGGGGAAAAGGAGTTAAGAAAACTTGGACACTTTTTAGAAACCGGATTTCTTTTTTCTCGTTTACATTTTAATTCGGAATTCAGTGATTGAGTGTAAAAGAGAACTTACTTGTTGATCCTAGTTTCATAAACCAGTTTCTGACTCTTCAGTTCATCTTTTAGTGCTGCCACCACACTGACCAGTGATGACGGGCTTTCATCAGTGTCCTCGGCCATGACTGTGATGACTGGCACGGTATTGTGTATATTGGTGTCACTGCTGCAGGTTGACACCATATTCACACTAGCGTCATCTTGCCCTATGCAACTGACTTCATCCACAGGCTGGTCAGGATCTAAGGAATTTTCATCCGACTCTGTTCTTGGGTCCGACTCCATGTTGTCACTCCCGGACACTGAGATCTCACAAGGTAMGTTTGACCACTGAGGACTGTCTACATTGGGAACAGTGACGTTGTCATAGGTTGACAGTCTCTGGGACGACCCAGAATCCTTTGCACGTTCCCCTGTGGAAGTACGACGATGCCCTCTTAGTGACGAGAGTCCGTTCATGAGCCAGTTTCCACTGGAGACGTTGGCCACATCTGCTGATGGACCGGCAGTTTTGGCAGGTTGGGGTCGTGGTGAGGAACCTTTGAATGTATATTTCCAAGAAGGTAAAGTTTTGGCTTGCTTGCTTGGACTGATGGCTGTCTCAGCTTTTCCTTGAGGGACTGGTATAGGAGATGGGACCGCTGGGATGCCATCCAAAGATGATGTACTGCTGCTGCTGGGGTTGTCACTAATGTTGGGGTTCTTCCCAGGAGGTGTCAGGCTTTGGAGATCTTCCTCAGAGATCCAGCCAATTAGGTTGGACTGTTGATGGTGCTGAGATCTCACCTCCATGGAGACTTCTGGTGCTTCCAACTCCTGATCAGGATACAGTTGATCATGTTTACTGATGAGTACAGTCATGAGATGCTGGACCAGAGAGGTTCCTGGCAAATGAAATGAGAAAAAGGAGCTTTACGTGAACGGTGACAAAGTAAAAAAAAAACAACAACTACAAACTGTGGTCTGAATTGATAAGTTGACGAGATGGTCATCATCAGATCAAATTAAATTCTGACACTCACAATTAGGGTTGATGACCAAAACGTACCTTCCATAATAACTACTGGGTCTTCCATGTTGGGACGTAAAATGTTTGGTCCAAACACGGTGGCCAGGTTCTGTACACTCATTTTGTTTTCACCCGCGTGTGACTGTACTTCATCAAGGAACCTTAAAGTTCAGGCACAATAAATATTTTACTAGGCTGAAGGAAGAAAACTGGTTCAGTATTGTAACTCCTAAAACCTGTACTGTGGACATACTTGCAAATATATTTTAAGAGATTGTAGTTAGCCGAGGGAAGAGTCTTCACTTGCTGTCCTAATTCTTGTAGTCCCTGCGAATGGTGGGGACACAAAAGGTAAATGTGCAGAACAAAGACAATCACCCACAGCAGTTTGCACATAATAGTGTACCAGCAAACCACTACTGATCATAACTTGCCTCCTCTTCATCTTTGGCCAGAAGCTGGGCACAAGTAAGAAAATCCTCATACTTGCAGAAGGGGATGACGGGCTCAGGAAGCTCTCTGAGGTAGAGCTTCAGCAGGGAAGCCACAGTGTGGACGTCAGTGTTACTACGGATGGTGAAAGTGTTAGTCATGATAGTTTAAGAACATTAGTCGTCATGGTTCATTCATTCATCCATCTAATAGTAAGCCTTATGACAATATCTGGGTCGTTATCTCAGGCACATTGGGTGTGAGGAGGAAACATGAGGCGTGTCCAAGTCAAACAAGGGCTTATGATTGTACAGAAAAACAGCACAGGAGTAAGAGTAAAATAATCCCCTGCTACACTAATGCACTTATCCCAGCATTCCACCAGTGCTTGGACACCATCAAGGTAGAACGTTTTCTCAGTACACCTTAGCCGTGATTGGACTGCCTGATCGTGTCTTACTGGCCTCCCAGAAACTCCTTCAATGGCAGAAATGTGGAAATGGCTTGGAGCAAGGTCAAGACTGTACAGGGATGTGATAACTCGCTGAGGTCCTGTAATGTGCAATTGGTGTTGGTGAACGATTCCACAAGTTGGCGAGAAGTCATCCATGGATTTTTAATCCATGGTTCAGGCGTTCCACTTGCCTGGGATGCGTGTGGTGACTGGGGACGGTTCCACTTTTCTCGAAGACGGTCCTGTCCTCGGCCGATGCAGACAGCTGTTCTCAGAGGACTTGTGACGGGCTTATCACTTTGATTCCTACACTTTCACATTTCATACAAACTTACTTCTTTTGACTGTGTAAAGCTGCGTTGTTAAAAGCGCTATATAAATAAAAATTGAATTGAACTTCAGTCGCTCGATAGTCCAGGACTGGAGTTTCATACAGTCTACCTGAGCCTCCAATGAGGAACTGGACTCAGTTTGAACTTAAACACGTCTCCTGTTATACTGAACTTTCAGTCTCACACAGTTGCAGATCAATCCCTGCTATCCGTTTTCACCCAAATGGGGATGGGTTCCCTGCTGAGTCTGGTTCCTCTCAAGGTTTCTTCCCTTGAGATTCTGAATATGTTAATTGGTTTCATGCCTTCATTCCTCCTGGGTTTGTTTTGAACACTCTTCATGTAAACAGGTTGGGTTGAGACACTATGAACACATACTGTACATTCACACACTTTATTACAACTATCATTCATTTAGTTTAGCCAGTTCAGCTGATACAATGGTTTTGGGATGTGAAGGGAAACAACCTGGAGGAMTTCATGTCGACACGGGAAAGAACATGCAAAACTCTGGAGAGATAATAACCTATAATAAAGATCTAACCAACTACTGCCCCATCGTTTTGGTGATTAGTGAATGCGGCAAATATCATAAAAATGGCRATCCCCATCTTCTTCATAATATATCCAAAGATACAATATTTTACCTGTCAAACTGAGGTTTCTCTCCACAGTCAAAAGCATCCTGAAGCTCTTTGACCAGGTTGGCCTGGCCGGGCATCCTAAAGAGACCTTCCTCATCGAGTCCTCGTTCCCTAATGAAATTCACACACTGCTCGACTAACAGTGGGACGAGTCGAACACCAAATTTCTTTTCGTACTGAACGGTGTCCTCCAGGCCTTGTCCAAAGATTCCTGTCGAACATGGTAGAAAACAGGAGACAACACATGAATCATTTGGCTTCTTCATGCATGGGAAGTCTTTAGCTTTATTCAGTCTCAGTAATACGATAATGACAGAATGCCAAATCTAAATAGCTTTAAACAGCATTTGAAAAAGTCTGCCAAAAACCTGCTCTTCCCCATGTGACGCCCCGACCACAGTTCTGATGATGCAGCCGGTGTGAAGCACAAACACAGTTGCCATAGACCGGGCACAAATCATGGTAGCTCAACGAGGAACACGGACTACAAAAGAACACCTGTTTTTCAGCCACAAAAAATGGCATATTTTTGATTTTCTTGAGCATCTGGTCGTTGGTATCCCATTCCTGTGTGTCGCATGGTGCTCGTCTTGTCTTGTCTCGACGAGTGAGATAGAAATAGCACACACTGGCACGTCGACGGAGACAGTTCGATCAAAGCTTAAAAGCAGACATGAAGTTTCAAAAGATAAAAGAAAAAAATATCCGAAAAGAAAAGAAAAAAAAAAAAACTGAAAAGAAAAGAAAAAAACTGACTTGAGGTTTAGTTGTTATTATGTCATGCTCCAGATTATTCCTTTGAGGAACATCATCGGCTGGCGAATGAACACCATGGCGTCAGTGCTATTTCTGTAAGAGGGGAAGTCAGAAACATTCTTGACACTCAATGGTAAGAGAATATCTCTCCASTCCTCTCATGGAAGGTACGCTATATTTGGTCCACACGAATTCTATACTTAATGTATTATTATTTTAGTAGCTGTACAAGTCCAATGCCACTGAAGTTATAAATAGAGTTAAAATTGGAGCAAAAGCTCAGTCAAAAACTTCATTTGTTTTAACCGCAGGTATCTGTAGCAGTGCCTACTGTATACACTGTGTATAGGCAAAGGGAGTCCAACCAGTATATAACCATTATATGATTGTACTATTATACAAAAGTGTAATCATCCCAAAGATGCTTCAAAGACTTGGCTTGACTGTGCCTGGTGACTGTGCCTGTTTGARKACAATGAGCTCATTGTCAAGAAACCAGAGTGAGATGATTTTAGCTGTGTGACATGATGAGTTATCCTGTGGTCATAAAGGGGAGGGTACAGTATGGTCATCAACAATACTCACGTAGGCTGAACTGGACGATGCTTAAACGATGCTCAACACCGTTACACCACCATCACCAGCCCGGAGCACTGATTCAAGGCAGGATGGATCCATGCTTTTATCGTGTTTACTGCCAAGTCTGACCCGACCATGTGAATGTCCCAGCAGAAATCGAGGCTCATCAGAGGAGGCAATGTTTTTCCAAGCTTCTAGTTTCCAATTTTGGTGGGTCCATGTGAATGTTAGTCTCAGTTTCCTGTTCTTAGTTGACAGGATCGCACACGGTGGTCTTCTGCTTCAAGGTCGCACGTGTTGAGTGTTCAGAGATCACTCTTCAGCATCCCTTAGTTGTAACGAGATAATATTTGAGTTCAGCTCGAACCACTCCCCTGGCCTCTGGCAYAAACATGGCATTTTCACCCAGAGAACTGCCCTCACTGAGTATCTTACTGTAAGTTTTTCAGACTTTAGACTTTTCAGATTTATGAAAATCCCAGTAGGTCATCAGTTTTGAAAATACTCCGACCAGCCCGTCCGGCACCAACAACCAAGCCACGTTTTAAAGTCACCTAAATCACCTTTCTTTCTTACTTTCTTCCCCATGCTGATGCCCAGTTTGAATTAGACCAGAGTGTCTTCACCATGTCTACATGCCTAAGTTGCTGCCATGTGATTGGCTGATTAACTAATTTACTGCATGTGAAGTGGGCAGTGGGTACATGTTCGCACACACACACACACACACACACACACACACACACACACACACACACACACAAATATATAAACTTTTATTAAGGCATAAAATTATTATTGTATGCCTTCATTATCAAGTCAGTCCAAAAACAGTTCAGATTTCCTAACATAAAATTTAATGTTACAGAAAACCTATTTGTTTGCCAGAAATCTTACAGCATATAAGACCACTTCAGTTACTTTAAGTAGTCAAATAAATAAATTGAGTAGATATTTTCCTAAAAACAATTGCACAGATCGATATGTTCCAAGACTAAAGAGTCGTCACAACAAATATTAATTTTGTTTAATTAACTACTGGTTGATGCTCTTTATATTATTTTACTTTTTTTTTTTTTTAAATGTAGAAATGTTTAATTACATTTCTGAAGGCATGATTGCTCAACAACAGTCTGGTAATTGGTTGGCGCTTTTAGTTTTGTTTAAATCTACAGTATGCTGTATTTGGGATCCATATCGTTCAGCGGCCCAACAGCCGAACCTCATGGTGCAGGTATAAAGGCCTGGTTATTATGGTCAGGTGAGCAGGCGACTCTGGATGCTCTGCTTTAGCTTCATCAGAACTGATTTCTCCAGGTATTTACCTCCTCCTAAAGGAGCCCATATGACTCGTCTGATCGCCTTCACCCAATCGTCCATGTCATTCTGAGAGTTGGCCATGAGTAAAAATGTCTCATGGCTCACAGGGGTTTTGTCTTTTTCACCAGCTGCACCTGTGAAATAGATGAAAAAAAAAACATTAAAAAATGAGCACACAGGAGGGCTGGAGGCTCTTCTATTGCAATCTGCATGGGGTGCAAATACATCACAGGGCACAAGAATGCTCACTTACTCGTGCGGGGTCACTTAGGGAACACCCTGGACAGTGGTATGCCAATCCATTGCAGGGCCACACACATTTGCTTTCACACACAATTTGGAAATGCCAATCAGCCTCATCTGCAGGCTGTGGGAGGAAACCAGGGAACCCTCTAATTACAAGGAGAGCATGCAAACTCCATGCACACAGGCTCAAGTTGGGAATCGAACCCAGAACCTGGAGGTGCAAGGCGACGGTGCTAACCACTAAGCCAACGTGCAGCTACACGCTCGCACTTCAGGCAATTAGCCTAATCTGCATGTCTTTGGAACTGTGGGAGGAAAACATCAAGCACTGGGAAAATGTTAGCCACCTATGCTAACACATGGGCTAACGGCAACATGCAGCCAGTTTATTTCTTTTTATTTTTTTTAATTTGCTACATTTTATTCCACATGATGTCACCTTCAGTCGTCAACTCAAATATTCAAAGAACACCTCGATATACCATATTGTCTAATAATCACACTGATGTAAACAAAAATAAAAATACATTAAAAAGCGTGCTTAAATATGGAGCAGGTTGCTTAGACTTAGGTACGTTGGTTGATGTTTCACCAGGAGATGGCGCTGCTCTCCATGTAAAAGGTTGCAACACTGTACCTACTGACAGTATATTACTGTAAAGTGTGATATAAATGTGTGTCACGGAGGTTTATGAACATTCAGTCAAAGATCTCTGGCAATTTCAAACCAAGTGATCAAACATGCAGAAAAATCAAATAGATTATCACCATCACGTAATATTATGAACTGAATGAAATGAGAACGTAATGCACGCCCATAGCACAGACACAGAATTGTCCATTTCTCACTCTGGTGAGGCCTTTTCGCATGCCATCTGTCCTCCGTGAGTGTTACGCAATGCACACAATTACAGCCTGTGTGATTTAGRATAAATGAACGTTTTTGACAGATTCATTTTTCAAATCAGACGAGAAGAATTGCAAACTGATAGAGAATATTTTGKGCATGCTTTCTTTGAGGCACAGACATGTTGTGGGAACTGTTCGGCTTATGTAAGTGTGAATTTGTGTGATTTTTTTTTAAATCCACAGTTTTGGTGCAGCGGATAAATCAAACAGAACATGGTGAGTGCAAAGATTCTTGAAGAGCATTAGAACCAATACAAATATATTTCATATCATAGCATACAGTAGGTATGCACTGATTAATGTTTGTTTGTGCATCAACCAACCACGTGTCCTTCAGCCTTCAGTCTAGACAAATACATCAGCTTGCCCCACACACAGCATGTGCATCTTGTGTCTCCTTTACAAAAATCACTCATTTTCAATTTGGGATATATACTGTATACTGTAAGTACTGTATATAACGTGATGTTTGCACAACATCCAAATTGCATAATGTCCTATTTCACGGAATGTTGTACACATTATGTCATGCACGTCTGTCATTTATTGCTGCTGAAGAGACTATAATGGCAGTAACAGGGTGTAAATGTCATTAAACATTCTCCAAAAACCATTTAAACACATTTAACCCACTCAAGCAGCCACTGTGTTGCACGGTAAATAGCTTCACCTTACTGGTCACGTGACAAGAAGTAGCTTCTCACAATGTGCCGGGTTTTGTTCAAAAGTCACACTGCAACGTGTCATTCTTTGCTCAAAACATGGAAGTTATAACAACAACAACAAAAAAGTTCTAAAATTAAGTTATAGAGTAGTTTTAACATTTCATTACATACAGCCTTGTGTGCCTGAGAACATTTATTATGTTGTGCTGTCAAACTTTTAAATTCTTAAAATATGTATCTCCAACTGATCTCTGACCGATTACATACAGTATATTAAGAACGTCCCAGAAGTCATTTTTATTCATTTTAACAAACAAACAAACATACAAATAAATAAAAAAAACATAAATCAAATCTATATTTGGTGTTTMCTTTGCCTACATCTATTACACTGATTTCCTTGGGTACACTGTCATGCAGTTTTTATAATTTAATTGTCTGGTAGATTATTACATGTAATTACAGAATCGGAAAAGGGCTCAATTGATGAATCAATTCGTTTATTCTTTTTCAGTAATGCCTTATCCTGGGCTGGGTTGAGGTGGAGAATACTGGATATGAGATGGGAACGGGATAATAGTGTATCACATAGCACCATGAACACACATTCACATTTAGATCAACTTATGCATTTTAATGCATTTTTCAAATTCAAATTCAAATTCAAATTTTATTTGTCACATACACAATCCTACACAGTACGATATGCAGTGAAATGCTTAGGCAACTGCCCTGACCTTAGAACAAGAAAGAAAACAAAAAAAAAACAAAAAAGTTACTTATCTAAGAAGGAATATCCATAAAGGAAATAAATATTTGAACAAAAGTAAATTTGAGAAACATATATATATAAGTAAAAATTGACTAAGAGAATAAAATAAAATATAAAATATAAAATGTATGTAAGTACAAATATACATTAAATGAAGATATAAGGAAATAAGAAAGTGAGAAGAACTGTACAAATAGAAAATATTGGAATGAAAAATTGTAACTGTACAAATAGAAAATAAAAAATATTGAAATGGAGTGAACATAAGGAACGGAATGTCCAGGGGTGTGCAAATATGCAGTAAAGTGACATGTTAAAGTGGCTTGTGTGAATATTTAAAGTGTCTTATGTGCATACGAATTTATTTGCCATAACAATTCATTTTGGCCTTCTTCATTAACACTCTATATGAGGGGAACATAAAATTGTGTAAAAGTATATACTGTATGCTGCTTAATACATTTGTACACAAGTCTTATATGTATACAACAGTCTCTCTGGTCATATAAAGGATGTAAAGTCCAGTGCAGAATTATTAGCAGATGATGAATAAATGAACAAATATTGAGCACAGGCAAAGCTTTCCACATTGTTTGATATACCGCATGTTCTATCAATCAGCATACTGTAATCTATTAGACATCAAGACTTTCCACTACACTCCAATGTTACGGGTGTAAGATCTAAAGATTATGATTTCACGTGTCATCGGTTGCTACACAGTAATCGCCTCTTTAAATATTGCTAGTTATATTAACTGTACCTTGTAGTGGTTTGTCCCGGCTTCCTTTGCAGCAGTTATGGCCCATTCTGTGCTGAGTGAAGTCTGGCACGGCGCTATGTCAGGACCAAGCCGATCACTTTGAACTGGTGTGTCTCGTACCCCAACCCCAAGTGATACGAGTCAAGCTGGCTCAATGGAAAACTTTAGAAGCTGTTTGGGCCGAATCATTTTTATCCAAAAGTCAAAGAACAAGCCTTTGTTCACGAGCTGTTGCTCACTTCAACAGACTGGCTAGTTGTTCAGGCGACCCTTTAGATGAAATGCTGTTTGCATGTCATTTACAGGTTTCACACACTTCTTGCCTTCAGATACTCTATTCTTCATGTACATTTATACAATCTGCTCTGTCAAGCCTTTTTACTTTAACAGATGCATACAGTATTTAAATAAAACGTTCAGACCAATTAACCCGAACGCACTTCCCTGGACGAGATTCCTTTTCATCTGGTGCTCCTGTCCTTTATTTCCGGCCGTCCTCTTTCGCACTCGCTTTATGCATATGCATCAGTGTCACAGTAAGTTTAAGGCCTTCGCTTTGAGGGAAATTCCTATCAGCCTGCAGGCTTTTCCTACTGGCTTCACCGCGCCTCGTCACAGAGCAGTGCCATTGTTTCTTCTACTTTATGCATAAAATTCAAACAGTGCTAGAATTCCCAGGCAGTGGAGGGCTGTTGTAGGGTTTTAACTCCCTTGAAATATTATGTGTGTTTACTTCCAGTCACTTATTTGTAGTGTATAACCAGTGCTGGGTAAAGTATGGCGGCACTGTGGCTTAGTGGTTAGCACTGTCGCCTTGCACCTTGAACCTTCCCTGTGTTTGTTTGTTTGTTTTCCTCCGGGTACTCTGATTTCCTCCCACAGTCCAAAGACATGCAGATTAGGCCAATTGGCGTTCCCAAATTGCCCAAAATTCCTACCACGCTTGTAAAAAAGTGTATAAATGCAATGGTCTCCATCGTCCCTAGTTGGACAGTAAAGGTTCCTACAGTAGATGGATGGGCAAAGTACACAAATCCTGTACTTGAGTAAAAGTAGAGATACCCTGATAAAAATATTACTCAGGTAAATGCAGAAGACCGCTATTTATATTTATATTTGAGTTAAGGTCCAAAAGAGTTACCTTTAAATGTACATAGGGATCAAATGTTCTGCAGTTGTATTAGCTCACAATAGCCTTTAAGTCATACTGTAGAACTAGAGTTCCTGGGAGGCCAGTGTTTCAAGCATAAAGCAGGCAGGTCGGATCATGGCTCTGGTGTACTGAGAAAACGTTCTACCTCGATGGTATCCAAGCACTTGTGAAACTCTGGGATACAGTAAGTGCATTAGTGTAGCAGTGGATTATATAGAGAAATACTATAATCATTTTCGGTGGAGCTGTCATGAAGGTATTTATTTAGTTCATGGCAGATTCTGACTTTAATAATTAATTACCTGCTGCATGACATCCATTTGAAATTCATGAGCCTTTCAGGTGAATGAATTAATATGCTAATTAAAATCACTGAATGAACTATACGATTTAACTTAGAAATGTGCAAAATGTTCGGATAGAAGAATACTGTATGCATATTTGTAATTCGACATATATACAGTACATGCTGCTAGGCTTTGCTTACAGTCTGACCGCACACATGGACAGTGGGTGATATAGTGACCCTGGGGTCGAATGTGCTCTGTGAGAGTATGGAGCCAGTCTGGCAGAGACAATGGCAAGTAGGAAAGTGGATGATACTATAAAAAGAAAGTAACATCAACAACTGATAAAAATCTAAAAATGTTCGACTGTGTGTGTGTGTGTGTTGTAATGAGAGAGAAAGAAAATGATCCAGAGCCAGTGACTCCAGGACATCGTGTTAGGAACATCTGTGCTTTAGTTTTTATTGACTTTGTTCCATAGAGTGTGAAAATGAGATTCAATCGCTGTAGCAGTGGGACAACTAAACATATTCCCTTTCAGATATCACTGCTCATTTTAATCATTCCTCAAGGCTTTCTCTGTGTATTCCATTAGCACTACATTGTTAAGTGAAATTTAATATCTTACCGTTTTAAACTCAGAAACACAAACCAATCGGCAAGTAACACCTTTTAACTTCTAATACAACTCTAAGATTATTTAATACATATAACCTTCATGTTATAATGCTTAATGTTATACAGAGTGCATGTTATCCACTGTTTGACTCTTAGCTATTTCATTTCGTCTCAGTGTCTCTATCAGACCAGCATCCTCGGTGTAAYCTTCTGAACACATCTGGCCGAGGTCCCTTCATAGAAATGATATATCTGTGTCTGTTATATCGTAAAAATAAACACAATGGGACCTGATGGTACATGATAAATAAATTATACAGTCTGCAGCTGCTCCCATTAGGGCTCGCCACAGCAGACCATTTGTCTCCATCTAACTCTGTCCACCATATCTTCCTTCGTAACTCCAACCTCCTGCACGTCCTCCCTCACCACATCTATGAACCTCGTCTTGGGCCTTCCTCTCCTCCTCCTGCATACCACCTCCATATCTACAGTATCATTCTCCTCCCGATACACCTCTCATCCCTCCTCCGTCCAAACCATCTTAATCTGATCTCTAATTCCTAATCCTGTCCATTCTTGTCACTTTCAAAGCAAACCACAAATCGCAGCATCTTCAGCTCTGCCAGCTGGTCGGGTCAGGCGTTCTGCTCGCTGAACGTTCATGGGAACGACTGCAGTGGGCTCCGAGCCACCTCATTCGTGGACATATGGCCCTCTTTAAAATGTTTGCACCATTAAAATGTTTGACTGCGACCAAGAGTCTTACTGTATCACTGTTGCTGTGCTTGAAGCGTCTGTAAATGCGAATACGTTTTTGTATCCTTCATTCACAAGAAATTTCATCCCAAGTACCAGTTTGACTTGAACACCCCTCGCATTGGAGTGGAAAGTCTGTCCTTAATGTGCTTATGTAGTTGATACACCAATCATTGTTTCAGATAAAATGAACTGTCTGCAATGTCTCTGAAATGGTAGCTTAGTGGTTAACAGTGGCCTTGCACTGTTAGTGGTCTGGGTTATAGACGGGCTCTAAAAGCGGCTAGGGTCGCGCATTTAAGCCAACTGATAGCAAGAAACCAAAACAATCCCAGGTTCTTATTTAGTACAGTGGCTAGACTAACAAGACCTAAGAGAGTATCCCATCACAGCTTAGAAGTGAAGGCTTCATGAACTTCTTCAATGAAAAAATCGATAGTATCAGGAAGAAAATAATGGACGTTCAACCTCTAACAGCATCTCACGATCCAGTCCAGTCTAAAGCTTCACATTTAGATTTTCAGTGCTTTACAGGTAAAGGACAGGAAGAGGCTAAATCAACAACATGCTAGCTAGAGCCAATCCCAACCAGATAGTTAAAAGAAGTGATACATACAGTATGGCTGGAGAGCCGCTTCATTATATCTAAATCTATAACCTAAATCTTCCAAGTCGGCAGTTATTAAGCCTCTTCTTAAAAAGTAAAATTTTGACCCGAATGAAATACATTACAGACGAGATGAGATTTCAAACCTTCCGTTTATATAAAAGATATTAGAAAAGGTAGTATCAGCTCAAATATGCACATTCTTGCAGGAAAACAATATCCTCAAAGAATTTCAGTCAGGTTTCAGGCCCCATCATAGTACAGAAACTGCACTAGTTAAGCTTGCAAACGACTTGTTTTTAGCTTTGGACCAAGGCTGCATCTCGATACTAGTCCTACTTGATCTTAGTGCTGCATTCAACACAATAGATCATGATATTCTCATAGATCGCTCACAAAATSACATATTTTCACATATTCAGGGACAGGCTTTAAAATGCTTTAGATCCTACCTGTCTGATCGATACCATTTTGTATATTTAAATGGAGAACAGTCTGGTGTAATGCCAGTGAAATATGGGATCCCACAAGGGTCAGTTTTAGGACCTCTGCTGTTCTCAATATACATGCTGCCCTTGGGTAACATCATTAGAAGACATGGGATTAGTTTCCATTGTTATACTGATGATCCCAATTATACCTCTATTATATCTCCACAAAACCAGACGGAATACCCAAGTTGTCTAGACTAACTGAGTGTGTTCAAGATATAAAAGATTGGATGACCGATTATTCTCTTCAGATAAGACAGAGATATTACTTATTGGCCCAAAAACCAGTACACACCAGCTCTCACAATTCACCTTGTGTTTAGAAAGATGTACTGTTACYRCCAGCTCGMCAGTAAAAAMCCTGGGCGTAATATTTGACTGTTACTTATCCTTTGAAATCATATTTCCAATATCACAAAAACAGCCTTTTTCCACCTTAGAAATATTRCCRAGCTTAGGWACRTTTKATCTGTATCTGATGCAGAAAAGCTGGTTSATGCATTCATGACCTCCAGACTGGACTACTGTAATGCACTACTGGGTGACTGTCCTGCATCCTCAATTAACAAGCTCCAGTTAGTCCAAAGTGCAGCTGCCAGGGTTCTCACTATATCAAGAAAATATGATCCTATATATGAACCCCAATATTATCATCTCTGCACTGGCTACCTGTTCAGTTTAGAATTAATTACAAAATAGCATTACTTACATACAAGGCYCTAAATGGTCTAGCACCCACATAACACACAGTCTTCTGATACGCTACAATCCACCACGCATCTTAAGATCAGAAAACTCCGGACTTCTGGTAGTTCCCAGAATATTAAAATCTACAAAAGGAGGTAGGGCTTTTTCATATTTAGCTCCAARACTTTGGAATAGCCTTCCTGACAGTGTTCGGGGCTCAGACACAGTTTCCCAGTTTAAAAGTAGACTCAAGTAACTCATCCCAACCTCATACTCCAGTACATCTATCCTTAATGACAACTACTCTAATTCTCTCCACTTGCTCTTTATTTTTCTTCCCATCCCGAGGCATCTGGAGATTGTTCCAGCTTCAGTAGACAGAGGCCGACCCTGCGAGGATCCTGAGGCATTCAGAGAAGGACCTGCTCCAGCTGGATTCTTCTTCATGATGGTTTGGAGCTACACGTGCTGCTCCTGAGCTCCCAGTGATCCAGACCCCCATCTGCCCTCTRCACCTGCTGACTCATCMCTGTGCTGAACTGGACGTCATGTTAATTTCAATAACTTCTGCTATATTGAACTTTCATCTGCATAACGCACATGATGTTATACAATTTCTGTTATCTGTTATCACCCAGATGAGGATGGGTTCCCTGTTGAGTCYGGTTCCTCTCAAGGTTTCTTCCTATTRCCATCTCAGGGAGTTTTTCCTTGCCACTGTCGCCGTGACCCTTGGCTTGCTCATCAGGGACAATCTCATTCCCACTGCAGGTTCTAACTGTGCTTGGTGGGTTTAACTTCCACAGAAATGGAACATAACATGGCCAATTGGAATAGAAGAGAAATGGATTAGCTTTCCTGAAGCAAATTAGTCACTATTATTACCTACATTGGAAACAGCCATTCTCTTACCAGCATATTCGCCTTTCTTTCTTAAAATAAAATTACATGAAAAAAAAAAAGAAAACTTTAAGTTACAGCTTGACTTCTGACTGTCACAAAGCAGTGGCACTGGAAACTCCTTCCAATAATTCTATATAAATAATCATCACCATACAGAAAATCTTACTATGTCAACATACTTAAGCATGTTTACGTATGGCACATATGCCATGAAAGTCCTTTTCTGTACTGTAACTGTGGAAATGCTAAACTATGATAATGAATGTATTAACATAAACCTGTTACTTGCCCTGCAGCTTGATGTTCTGTCAGAGCCGCTGATATCGACAATTATTCAACATTCTTTACATGAACAGCCTGGAGAATCTAACAGTGCTGTGGTATAAGCTTCATCAGTTTATAGGTATAATTGCTGTATTTCATACATTTTTTAAATATCATCTTAAATCTAATATTCATTTGATCTAATATTACAGGTGTCTACAGGCTTGTATTACAAAAATATAACTCTAGTTTGTTTCCATTTGAATGCACAACCTGGGATCGCCATTGGCTGCTGACCCTTAGCGGTATACACTATACACTGCTCTTTTCAGGACTGTGAAACAGAATATTTCAGTTTTAAGTGGATTACTAGAGGAAAAGAAAGAGAATAAGTAAAGTGTTTTCACAAGGGCTTAGAGCAAATTTAATATCCTRCAAACACTGCGAGGGGCTGTAGAGACAGAAGTGTGTAAGCTGATTATGAGTGGTTATTGTCAGCATACAGGTGAAATATGATCATGATGTAATGCCCTGTGTATAAACCCCTTCAGTCATGGTAAGACCCTGGCAATGGATTTGACTTGGTCTCATAGTGGATGAACCTCATGATATTTACTTAACATACATTAAACCCTAAACAGCCATGGAAAAACCACTTTTCATTTGGATTCTGATTCTCCGAAACTGATTCTCTCTTGTCAGTTCCTCGTCTACATCATGAGCAGGACCAGGACAGTTCTTAACCCCAGAGGCAGGCAGGTCTAGCACTGTGTGCTATCTAGCTATTCCAGAATGCAGTTATAAGACATAACATTATTTTACAACCTCTAGTTGGTGTTCTGCTCTGAACCACACTCTGATCCTCCAGCGCCACTCAAACGGACCCACCATTTCTCAGGGCACAAGGAAGCCATGTGGATTATTTGTTCTCTGACCTGGCAGGTAGATGAACAAACTATTGTTTGTCACAGCTTGATTTCTGATTGTTACAAGGCATTGACACTGGAGACTTCTTCCCAAAAAAAAAAAAAAAAAAAATCAAATAATAAATCATTATCTCCTTACAGAAAACTTTACCATATCAACAGGTATACACATACTTAAGCATATTCAAGTATGGCACATCTGTCATTAAAGTCCCTCTCTGTAGCGTAACTATGGAAAATATGATCATTTATGCATTAACATAAACCTGTTACTTGCCCTGCAGCTGGTTGTTCTRTCAGAGCTGCTGATATCGACAATTATTCAACATTCTTTACATGAACAGCCTGGAGAATCTAACAGTGCTGTGGTATAAGCTACAGAAGGTAGGTATAATTATTGATAAGAAAGGCATATGGCCTACTTAAGCTCTTCTGTGACCTGACACCTACTGTACAGTAGGTAGATGGATATGCCAGGTAGAACAAAAGTTATCATTACTTTTACGTCTAAACAAACCTAAAGACAGACCATTTATTCACATTTGTTCATACTGTATTTACAGGTTTTTGATGTCTGTTTAGTTCGTGACTTAACGAGGATGTGTTTTTGATAGAGACTCTTCTTTACGTCACTCTTGATAAGGCAGTCAGTCAAATGTACAGTGGTACCTCGGCATACAAATGCCCCATCTCACGGATTTTCGTCTTAAGAACTGAAATTTTGCATGATTATATTCAGCATGTGAAGCATTTTGGGTATATGAGCAACTGAACCGAGCCAAACCAAATGCAGGCTAAGTTGTGCGTACGTCCAGAAGCCGTTAAAAACTCGGAAAGCCAACTTTTTTGCCAAGAGGTTTAATGTCTATTTATTTTAAATTTTACTTAATTTACATGTCTTTTAGAAATGTTTTTTTAATGAAAAATATGATTATTGTGTTGGAAATTGGTAATACCTGTAATATTTTTGGTGACTGGAACGGATTATATGCATTTGCATTATTTCCTATGGGAAAATGCGTTTCGCAATACAAAACTGCCTTAAGAGCTGAGGTACCATGAACACTGGTTATTCAAAAAACATAATATATTCATTACTACTCCCCAGTACTGTTGCAATAATGGTGAAATTGTTTAAACCATGTTTGTTTATTCCTTTGAAACAAATCCCCATTTTAAATGTTATTAGACGAGAGCAACGTCTGCTGTTTATCTTCAGCTCACATATGATCAATATTCCTATGCTTGGGGATGTTGTGAAGGCGGCTGTGTGTGTACTGTATGTGTGCAGGTGGGAGGGATTGCGACAGTGACTAAGATCACCTTTGYGTTTCATTTTTCATATTTACTCTCAGGAGAAACTGACTGCTATATAAAATAAACCAAGCACCATAAATCTGATTATTATGTAAAAAAACAACAACAGGTTTTATGCTATCTATTTCAGATCATGTTAAGATTTTTTTAAAGAATAAATGACATTTATTTTTCTTACCTGGTACAATCTCAAACAGATAGCGGCCTGCTTCCTCAGGATTAGCCGTGAGCTCGTTCACTTGGCTTCCTTTGAGTGAGATACAGCCCTGCAATATTAAAAAAAAATCCATTGGTATATTTTAAAAACACATGTTTTAAATGTAATTACATTTCTATTTATTTCATTCTATTAGTTTAATGCAAAATAAGCGACGTTAATGAACCTTGCTAAACTGTCAGTCTGGTTTAATTTGACGCCTCTAATTTGACTCCTTTAACGATCATCATTAAAGAAGTGTCCAATCAATTCACTGTGATTTATTGAAGAGTTTGCACTGGCACCTTATCAAGCCTATTCGCTATTCCAGCAGACATAGTGGTATATCTATTCCTTTAAATATCAGACTATGGCAGAAAATGCTGTGCTAACATATACTGTATTTCACATTAGTTCATTGCGGCTTGTCATTGATGTTCCATCATTTAAAAAGATTTAAAGATAGTACTTCAAGTTGCACAAAAACATTCAGTGTAAACGGTAACTTGCTGTTTATTGCATTAAACAAACAAACAAACAAAACAAAACAAAAACAAACAAACAAAATATAGAATAAATTTTGTTTATACCCTCTGTTTTATTACATATTATTATATAATAAATTAAATATACAGTATATTGTTATACAATTTCCCTTTTGGGATGAATAAAGTATTCTATCTATCTATCTATCTATCTATCTATCTATCTATCTATCTATCTATCTATCTATCTATCTATCTATCTATCTTGCCACGAACTCTAGGCATGAGGCAGGAATACACTAGCTAAATTGATAGAAGGATCGATGTTATTGATCTTAAAGGAAATTTTAAATCCATTGGTGAAGGTACAGAAACACATTAGGCTTGTAGTTATGGCTGCATCCAGACAAAAGACACATTACAAACTCATGGAAAATGACATTTTCAACTAATATTAACAATACTAATAGACAGGAATGACAGAGAATTAGGGACAAATGTTTTACTGTGACAGACTGTGACAGTTCAAGCAAAAAAAAAATCTCGTTTGTTCCAACCACTCAGCATTCCGGATCACCAGTATGCTAATCACCGGCTTGATCGTCTGTCATCATCTGCACCTGTTTCTCACTGGCCCATGCCTCAAGTTAGACTTAAATAGGTTTTTGTATGCTGGAATGATTCATAAGTCACTGTGTGGCTTACAAAAAAACAAAAAAAAAACAACAAAAAAAAAACTGAAGCTTCTCGGGTAATGGAACTGGACTGAAAATGAGAGAAACAAAAATTGCCAAAAATGAGAGCCAAAAAAGTCCTTCCTAGACAACCTTTTCTCAATACTACGTTAAAATTACAAGATGACCTGTCTCCTTGGAAGCGAAATACAGTATAAATAAATGAGAAGTGACTCAAGAGTTTTGCACAGAGTTATATAAAGGTAAAACTAAAAAACTAAGAAAAGTGATATGAGGAAAGCAAAATGGAGTTCAGGAAAAGACCCATGCAGATTGCAAAGAGAAAGACTGTCAAAAGCAAGACTACCAATCTGAATTCTCCTTGCCCCAGTGAGAGACATTAAAAAGACATACTGTATGGCCCTGGGGACTAATGATGGGACAACCATCATCCACACAGACAGTACACTGGAAACAGTCTCAAAACAGTCTGGAGACGTAAACTAAAGTATTTGGTTTATTTTCTGTGACCATTTTCCATTTCCTTCTGTCAAYGTTACATAATACCTTATGCAAGAGATAATACATAACACAACAGAACTTCAATGGAAACAAGCCATGCTTAAGAATCCTCTTTAAATGTACAACCTTCTAATCAATAGCAGAGCTGCGCTCTTAACAGTCGTTTGGTTTAGAATCCAGTGTACATTGATGAACAATTCAGTGCCACTTGCAGATTAGATAGACTACGGTAGGTGCGGGATGAAGATGGTGCATCCTCTGCCTCCTTTCATCACAGCGTGCGATTTGGCAGCACGGCTCACCGCTTGGAATTCTATTGATTAAAGGCAGGAAGGCAKCCTGGTTTGACATTTGCACACACATCCTGGTGAGTGAAGCATTTGTTACTGGTAGATTATTGACAGGCTCTGATGAGAAGAACTGTCTATCACCCACTCCAGGCAAGCAGAATGAGTTGCTTACAAAAACCCAAATGTTATTGATTGGGCTGCAGAACACTGACAGTTGCTRATGTCTGTATTTTGTATTCTGAGGAAAATGTCAATCATCTGGGAATGGCACTGGGCATGTTCAACCCACTGTCTGGAGCCGAGACAGACCATTTAAATGTGTGGATGCTGTGTTCCATCATGCATTACGCAATATCAATTGTGAATAGCTGCCATGCCACATTATAACTTCTTAAAAGACAGAAATAAGAAACACATAGTATACTGTATACTGATCTTTATACGAACATACGGCTAAAAAGTACTGAAAAACTTTTTAGTACTTGTTCTACAGTACTTAGAAAAAAAGCACTATAAAACTTTTTTTCTATAAAACACAACAATGTATATGGACAACCCTTTTCATTTCGTCCATTGTTAGTGTTTCTTATTAGTTACCAGTTTGCACACAGACTAAACCACTGTCAGGTGAACAACACTGATCATCAACTATACACCAGCAAACTGGTGACAGGATCATGGGCACCCATGGCTCAACTACACCCAAGGGACCGAARACCAGATTGACCCATCCTGTCTGAACCCACAGAAAGGCCAGTGTAGCATCAGTGATGTTCATGACGGAAAGGCACCAGAACACCCTGCACATCACAGCCCACTGTGCACAGGGTCCAGCAGCCAAAGAGCACAAGACCACTGATCAAGAACCCATTAAACCAGGGGTGGGCAAACTTTTTGATTCGTGGGCTACATTGAGTTCTAACATTTGACAAAGGGGCCGGAACAGGAGGGGCAGTGGGTCAAAGGGTAAAGTGCAAACGTGGAGTAATAGGCCTACGCTTCACCTCAACAAAGCCAATATATCTAGAGTGCGCCATCTAGTGAGGAAACATCAGAATTACAGGGGAAATAAAACATTAACAAGGTGAATTTATAAAATGTTTTCAAGTTTGGCGTGCCGAATCAAAACATTTAATGTGGCCGTATCGGCCGTAGTTTGCCCATGCCTGCATTAAACAGTCCGAACCACAGAGACCCCGCACCTCGACCCACAGTACCCACTGCCAACCTCCTAGATTACCAAACCACAGCTCACCCCCAGAGGCCCTGTGGAGCCACAGCCAGACGGGTCAAAGCTGTCCTGGTGGCACACGGAGAACCCGAAACCTAGGTGGATTTAAAGTTAATAATTTGAATGCTGTGGCTGATTGGTGTCATAGTAAACAAATGTATTTTCCATTGTATCCAGTGGTACAGTACAGTTTTAGCTCTAGATTAAAGTGGTACAGAGTGTGGTAATACACATCCTTGCTAGATAAAGAAGCTCAATTTATATTTCAGAGGCACCAGTTTTGTTTTACACCTGTACCAATAAAGTCGACTGACAAAAGACATCTAATTATTTTCATTGTCAAYGTATTTTATTCATAACAGGCACTTTTAAAATTGTGCACTGACTTAAAGCGACTTGGTGATTTAGAAGAGAAATGTGCAGTCTGTACATCGAGACCAGAAGGATTTTTTTGTAGTACTCATTCCTGGCCGTCCACCTCCTTTAGGCACATTGCATTTTCTTTTAATATCCAGAATCTGCTTTCTCATGYCTACACTTAGAAKGTTCGAACAAAACCAGCCCTCTCCAGTTATATACTGTTACAGACAGTACTTTCTGTCACATGCTCATCCAAGTTCATTCCCCTATGAACATACAGTAGAACCAAGTACTGTACCTCATCAATAGTGAGTTTTCACCACCCTGAAGTTAAGTATTCAAGATCCCACTGACGGTATATCTTCTCAAAACCTACTTCCTGATGTGTGTGAACTTGACATTTTAAATCCATGATAATGGTTTACCGTTTAAAATCGAACAAGCTGATGCCAAAACACATCATCCTTACACTGAGAGATTTGGTAAGTCCATTCAACTCATGTTGAGAAAAGTAATGAGTGTGTTGAAACCCGGGTGGGACTAGTGCGGCAGTCCAAAGGCCCATCGTTACTGACTTTTAGACATAATGGAGAAATCAAGTTCAGACAGGTCAGGGTGTATTCGTGTGCAGTGGTATGGGGATAGGCTCTGGTCAAAAGTACTTACTAAAGACGAATGGATGTTGAGCACATGGTGGCTACAGTAGGTACTGTAATTTTCACCCTGTTATCTCAAATTAATATTCTGAAACAAAAGCTTGACACAAAAGCACAATAAACCTTTTGAAAAGGTGTTCGGTTCAGTGAATCCGCCAATGAACAGCTCAAGGTTTTGATTGTGACCATTACGCCATGCTGCCATTGTCCAGWCCCCATTGATCAGATTACTAGGTCACTAAGAAACCCTGCAAATTATCAGACCAAGTCAAGAACCCATAATGTAAACCAGAAATATGATCTCCCTTATTACTGTGCCGGACACACCCGAGTAGATGTGCGGCTGAGGAGGAGATTATACCAGAAGCCCCTGCTGTGGTTGTGCATTACAGAGATTAGACCTTGGCCACATTTGCAATATTTGGCCATAGTTTTTGAGAGAACAATGCTCCTAAGAACAATGAGAACTTCAGGCATGCATGAGCACTCCACTTCACATTGTAGACACAATAGCTAAGCATTTCATACCAAAACCAGCCTGATAGTAACTAAGAGTTCCAAAAAAAACAAACAAAAAAAAACACCAAGAGCTCTCGTTGAGTTAAACAGATGTAGTATACAAGGACATTCTCCAAAGGACGTCTACCTGGAGCTTATGACATGACAGAGCTCTTCAGCTGAACACTGTGTCGGCTTCCTCTGGATTTGCAAACACAGACATGAAGAAGCTTACTACTGTGTATGAATGTACTGTATGTGAGATCCAGTAAACTAATTGGCTGGGATTCTTGGACTTTGAAAGTCTAGCACTACATGAGTCAATGTTCTACCCAGTCATTTTACCAGCATAAATGATTACCTACAGTAAAGTTATTACCTCCATGTCATGATCTCATCCACTTGCTCATTACAATACTATGACTTGAGTCTAGAGGATCATAGATAGAGTACTTTATTAACCCGTAAGGGGGAAGTTTAATAAAGTCCCTACTGGCAGCAGTGAGACTGGAGCCTTAGGGCAGCATCTTAGACACATCGGTCATACTTTACACGAATGGACGTCATGGATTGGTCGGAAATTGAACCTAGTTCAGATGCTTGGAAGGCTCAACACTATACCACCAGTGCCACGGCTATCACACCTAAAACAGCCAGCACATCTTACTATACCTTACTATGACCTCAACGTAAGTACGTAACTGTTCTGTGTGCTGATTTTGGAGGCCATTATTAATTAATTAATTAATTAATATAATTTTCCTTTGGGATGAATAAAGTCTCTCTCTCTCTCTCTCTCTCTCTCTCTCTCTAAAATTGGCACACAGGACCCAAGTCCCATTTTCCAAAAATGAACAAACTGGAAATACACCATATTTAAAACCTGATTTGGTTACATATATATATACTGTACAGTATGTTTTAATAAGAAGATTTTTTATCCCCCCCCGCCCTTTTTTGAGTTGTTGAGTTTTAACTCTTTAACTCTATTTATTTACTTATTTATTTCTTTTATTTGAGACACAGCCCATGACAATTTGAGAGAGACAAAAGGACAAAAGATTGCAAAACAAATGATTGTTTCGTTTCACAATCTGATGAAAGCAGATATTTTGACGCTGTCCTGCCATAGTACACGCAGAGACAAAACAATGCCACTCACGTTGCTGCTGCTTTTGGAAGATTTCCCAGACCCGAGTTTGATCCCAGGGACGCTCTTGAGTAATAATTATGCAATAAACTGTTTGGCTTAAAACAGTGTAGGAATTCATCGATTTTTAACCYACTACTGTGCTGCTTTATAAGTATATTTATTAGTCCCGTACAGTACCTGCGGCTTTGTTTCCTCCTCGTCCTTGTAGAAATAGAGGTAATCGGAGCGCAGCACAAACCAACGCAGCTGCCAGTTCTTCATGATGCTCCTCTGCTTCTTGAGCCAGCCGGCCTTCAGCACTCCCTCATGGAGGCCTGGAGATGTAGAGCCACCCGAGCCATGGCTCACCTCGCCCATCACCATGCTCTTCGACCTGGCTGTAGGTGAAAACAGGAGACAATTACTACGATGTTTACTGCATATGAAGATTACATTCACAAACGGTCTACTGAAAGAAGACTTATTCCTGTGATTGTTCTTCTGCAATTACACATCACCTTGTGCTACTCATTTTTAAATGATGCARTGTTAACAACATTAATAGAAACTGCGGAGGCAATAAATTGAAATGTACAAAGCATTGGAACAAAATGTAGATTCAAATTAAATAATTCACTGGTCACAKTGTTCACCGTCAGTCCTGACACAGGATTTTACATCAACATTGTGCAGAATAACAGAACACAGTTCTGACAGTAAAAACTCCCTTTATTTCTATATTGTATAATCCCCTGCTACACTATTGCACTTATCCCAGTGTTTTACTGAGTACTTAGATACCGTCAAGGTAGAAAGTTTTCTCAGTAATCTGGAGCCATGATCGGACTGCCTGCTTCAGGTCTGAAACGCTGGCCTCCCAGGAACTCCTTTAATGGATCAAACATCTGGAAATAGGTTGGAGCGAGGTCAGGACTGTATGTGGAGGGGGGGGGGGATGGGGCGTAGCAATAACTCACAAGTGATAACTCAGCAATAACTCAGGTGTTCCACTCTGTGTATGTCTATGTGAACGACTGCAGTGGGTCGACGAGCCGCTAACATTTCTTTTACTGTGGCTGAGAGTCTCATCGATGTACTTCACAGTTCATAGAAATTATAATAAAAAAAATTAAATCATATGCAAAGCTAGAATGAATTACATCACCGCTTAATCTGATCTTAAACAATATGCTTTTTTTTTTTTCTTTCTTATTTTTTATCTTGTCTCTTGCAGCTTTGGGAAGTCAGGTGGAGTATGCATATATATGAGACAACTGTGTCTAGAATAAGAATGTGTCTTTTATAGCTTCGGTCCAAATGGCTGTGTATTTTCTCTCATCGATGCTGTTTTCAGCCATAATAATGCCTCCTGGGGATTGTTGTAGGTTGTAGTGCTGGCTTAATGATGCTGTTTATTGTCCTTTTATGCTGGACAAAGCTTAGATTTTCATGCACTGTAGAAATACAGTATCCTTGCTTCCTTCATTTTAGTTCCCACACAAATAGAGTTAAATCTATGGCATCCATCTATCCATGCATCCAGCTAGGAATCCAACTAGGGACCGTGGAGGCCGGTGGTGACCGCTGTATTTATTCCCATTTTTACAACCGTGGTGGAACCTCCGGTCAAACACTCACACACGCTTTCACACACGTCTTACATGTCTTTGGACTGTGGGAGGAAACCAGGGTTACCCGGAGGAAACCCACCAAGCACAGGGAGAACAAGCAAACCCCATGCACACAGGCGACGGGAACTGAACCCGGACCCTGGCGGTCCGAGGTGACAGTGCTAACCACCATGCCACTGTGCTGCCAATCTATGGTACCATAAAGTTAAAAAGACAATTCTACATACTATATGGTGTTCAATGCCATATTATGCTGTAGATTATGTTCGCCCATCAAAAACTGCTGGAAGAGTTTGAGATTTAAAAGACAAAATGAATCATTTTCTATATCTAAATAGCATATTCTTAAGGTTAAAACTATTTTAGATTTCCTCATAAGTATTACGATATACTGTCATCCTGGCACCGTATATCATCACCGCTCTATTTGTCATGATGATGTAGCAGTCATTTAGACAGCGATTTAAGAAAATCACCGTAGAACACGCCATGAAAGCTTAGAAGATATCATGTCCAGATATGATAGTTAATGGAGAAAATGAGAAGCGAATTGTTACAGTTATGAACAGAAGCAAGGCTGCACTCGCCTGACCCACAGGGGCTCCGAGGACACACTCATCATGTATAATTTATGGAAATCAATCCTGCACAGAGTCGGCCTTTTGCCTCTGGGCTTCAGACACTCGATCAATGCATCAATCGTGTGGCTTTCTAAAATATTTTTTTTTTTCCTTCTGTCTCTCTCTCTCTCTCCTCTCCTTTTATTTGACACTTTAATTCATGCGACTCAAGAAGCATTCCCTTTGATTKCTCCAGAATCGCACAGCTATCACTTACGCATTTACAGAACGCATTTAAAAATGGAATTGGGTAAAAAGGAAAAAAAAAAAAAAAAGCCTTGTGAAATGTTACATGTCAATATTTCTACATGTCGCGTCGTGTGCACAAAATGAGTGTGAGGAAATGAAGCAGCCTTGAAAAAAACTCAGATCGATAAATCGGATGCAGCGCTGGTCGTAATTTCATTGTGTGTGTCTGAGAGAGAGAGAGTGTAAGTGAGCGCAATGTACAGTAGTGTATCCTGCATTTCACTTGAGTAAGTTCATGTGCTGAGGTCCTTGAAGTCCTCCTGAGGTCCTCCTGAGTTGCCAGTGATCCAGA
>QMIH01000144.1:284231-305829 GCA_003987875.1 Clarias batrachus
TCCGTTATCACCCAGATGAGGATGGGTTCCCTGTTGAGTCTGGTTCCTCTCAAGGTTTCTTCCTATTACCATCTCAGGGAGTTTTTCCTTGCCACCGTCGCCCTCGGCTTGCTCATCAGGGACAATCTTATCATTTTGATTCACACACATTGCATACAAACTTACTTCTTTTTATTGTGTAAAGCTGCTTTGCGACAATGTCAATTGTTAAAAGCGCTATATAAATAAATTGACTTGACTTGACTCCTTGAGGCAGTTTACAGTAGGTACAGGATTTAGCATGTCAGGGTAAGGGTTGCTTGAAGGGTAAGTTGGTTCCACATTCAAACCCCACAACCATCACCAAGGTACAGTACCACTGTTGGGGCCCTTGTGCAGGGCCCTTAACCCTCAACTGCTCAGCTGTACAGTATAATGAGATAAGGATGTCAGTTGCTCTGGATAAAGGTGCTCCATGAACGTGAAACAAAACATAACAGTTGTGGAGAATTATGTAGGGAATTAATTACCATAGATTATTTATGATCTATATAATACTGTAATGGAAGCAGGCAAGTCTCTGGCCACCCGTATATAATTTACTGATCTATGTAGGGTTGGTCAATAGATGCATTGTGCACCGATCAGTCATAACATTATGACCTCTGACCGGTGCAGTGAACAACATTTATCATCACCTACACCAGTACACTGGAGACAGGATCATGGGCATCCAAGGCTCATGACTCTATGCCCGACTCCGTCTACGTCTATTGAATAATAATTTAACGTTGTGTAATACAAGTTAGTATTACCGTGTTTAAATAAATTGCCCCTGTTTATAATTTGCGAAATTACTCACTCACTCCTAGACTATACCACTTTAACCATATGCAGATCGCGAGGGCTTGGAGCCTATCCAAGGAGTCCTAGGGCACGAGGTGGGGAACCCTCTGGACGGGTGCCAATCCAATGCAATGTACACACACACACGCACACACACTACGGGAAGTTTGGAAATGCCAATTAGCGTAATCTGCACGTCTTTGATTTGCGGGAGGAAACCGGAGCACTTGGAGGAAACCCACCAAGCACAAGAGGAAACCTCATGCACACAGACCCCGAGGTGGGACTCGAACCCAGACCGTGGAGGTGCGAGGCAACATGGCTAACCACTAAGCCACCATGCTGCCTTAGTGCTGTTAAGTATTTGTAATTCACAAGCACGTTTTTTAAATGTTCTAACGCTAGTCATCCTGTGGCAAAGCCGAGCATCCAGCGTGTTTTATTCATTTCCTGGCTAAAAACTTGGAACATAATCACGACGAGGTGCATTAGTTCGTGTCAGGTTTTGCTGATGTGCATATTTTCCTACGTCTAAAGCAGATGTAAAAACAGAGTTTATTTACAACTCTTGCGCAATACCGATTTGCAGATTGACAGATTTATGTCAATATTGTACGCAGTATGTCCCTCAGTGTTCTTTCTAAGCCTATAAATTTCTAGCGGCGGTGTTTTTGCACCGCAGCCCTTTTTTTTTTTTTTTTAGTTGTGAGCCAGTTTGGGAGTCGGTGTGCAACACAGAACAACAGCACACTATTTCACTTTTGGAGACTTTCGGTGTGATGATTCATACCTTCCCCATCTGTCATGAGTGCTTTTAGGATATGCGCCGTAAAATTTTTTTACTTTTTATAAAACAAGGCAGCACAATCAGTATTACAGTTCATTTTTTCCCTTTTAAAACTTTAACCATATGATCGAGGACATTTTATTTATCTGTCTGTAGCAATAACATTATAATAGTGTTGCTATGGAATTACTTTTGTTTGTGACTGGGGTCGGTGCTTTCTTCTGGAAAGCTCCAGTTTTTTTTTATCTAAATCTGGACTCAAATCTTGATGTTTTTTTCTTTGCGCTATKCCTTCATCTGAACAACGAGGATTAGCTGCTGTTTGATTTAACACTCTGCCTCGTCCATCAGAACGTGTTGTGTTCATAATAATAATAATAATAATTTATTACATAATGGTGGCTTAGTAGTTAGAACTGTCACCTTGCATCTCCAGGTTCTGGGTTCGATTCCCGCGTACATGGAGTTGCTTGGTGGGTTTCCTCAGGGTACTCTGGTTTCCTCCCACCGTCCAAAGACATGCAGATTAGGTTAATTGCCGTTCCCAGATTACCTGCAGTGTATGAATGAGTGTGTACACTATGTATACAGAATGTGTGTGATGAATTGGCACGCTGTCCAGGGTGTACCCCGCCTTGTCTCCTGGGATAGACTCCAGGCCCCCGTGACCCTGCGTACAGGATAACGCGATATAGATAATGAGTGAATGTTCATGTAATGAACCGAACCAGCTTAATATGTACAGTATGTTGCATTTTGTGGATGCATTTTGTTTAGCCTCTTTTTTAGATTTAAAATCCAGTGTCATCAGTATTCCCTACGCCGATCGCTTCCATGGAAGGCGTTGCGTTTTCCGGTACATTCGCCAGAAACTGTGCAGCTAATGGTTAATGAAGATAGACCTGTTGTCTGTGTGTGTGTGTGTGTGTGTGTGTGTGTGGGTGGGTGTGTGTGGATGTGTGGGTGAGAGGGAGTGTCGGTGTGGGGAGATTTTAAACCAAAAAAAAAAAAAAAAAAAAAACACATTTTATTAGAATAAAAATGACAATAAAACCTAAATGATTATTTGGCTCAACTGATGTTAAGAATACGGTAGATTTACATGAGTTGAAATAAAAACATAAATAATAATGTCTGTACAAGGTCCTTGCCAGGAATGTGTGTGTGTGTGTGTGTGTGTGTGTGTGTGTGTGTGTGTGTGTGTGTGTGTGTAAAGGAGGGATGTGCCCAGCTGCTGAGAGGTGTAACCTCGTCTGTGTATCCGTGGTCAGCCTCCACACAATGAAAACGATTCAAGCAGATTCTAAATTAAGGCTTGTTTCTTATTCGGTCCGGCTCGTTCGTATGTCATGACAAGCTATTTGGCTTAAGAAAAAAGAAAAAAAAAAGAAAGAAAAAAAAAAGAAACATGATCATTTCAGGATGGTTTATAATATAACGAGCGCTAAAGGCCAAGACATCTATATTTAATTCCCTTTTTGCATTATAGATCATAGGATAACACATCACACCGTATCAGCCTTCACAGCTCTCCACATCCTGTCATCACCTCATAGCAGGTATTATTCAGCTTTCAATTATGCCGTTAATGCATTAATGTGTTTACGACATGCTTAGTAATGCCGATCAGGAATAATGTCGTTATCACATCGATGCGGTGTCAAATAGCGTCATGACATGGGCACGGATTCATCAAAGCGACATGAGCCGAGTCTCGCGGCACAGGATTTTATCATCAGCAGTGCAGCACAGTGTGATTAAATGATGCAAGAGAGAAGACAGGGCAGGAGGACAGGAGATGCAGAGCGACCAGAGTGAATGGTGATGTGATGTGTGATGTGATGAGAAGCGGGGAGCATACTGTACCTCTCCGGGTCTGCTTGATCTTAGGACTCAGCATAGCCGTCATCACTGCAGCCGTCACTCCCTGCTCAGCATAGTATTCCTCCCGCTCGCTCTCTCTCTCTCTCTCTCTCTCTGTCTCTCTCTCCTCCTCCTGTCCCTTCAATGCCGCAGCTTCCTTTTCTGGTTCACCCGGTTTTCTGTCTCCTCTCAAAGCACCGACGTTCTGCTGCTGACCTCATAGTGAAGCGGGGGAGGGATCCCTCATACACGCTCATACGCACGCTTACACACACCCTCATAAGCTCTCCACACCCACCCTTTGGTGCATTATTCATCCAGCCTCTCTTCACTGACCACTCAGTGTGCGTGCGTGCATGCGTGTGTGTGTGTGTGTGTGTGTGTACTATTGCGACAATAAGCTTGACGTCTAATTGGCCACAGGCATGTGAGCTCAGCTTGGTTTGCTCTCCAGGGATCTCCTCGTGTTCTTCTCTCTTTTTTTTTTTTCTCTCTCCATTTGTTCTCTTTCTCTCCTTATCCTCTCACATTTCATTTTGTTCTTCTCTGATAAAAAAAAAAAAAAAAAATTGGTCCCTGCAACGTTCAGAACATTTTTTTTTTTTCTTTTCTAGAAAAATATAAAATTTTTGGAATATCAGAAGACCAACTCCAGGATGTTAGAATAATAGCCCTGGTGCAATTGAATCAACCGTATGGAAAACAGCTGCTCCTCTTATAGCCCGTGTGGGGGAGGAGGCGACTGAAATGAGAGCGCAATAATGGCTCCTTCAGCACTCAAACCCATGGCAGCTGGCGTGTTTCCCCCCCAAAATCATCCAGAATTTTGGAGCAGATATGTAGAGGAATCAAATCAATAACCAAGTATCTATTCGATATCTTGAATATTTCCCAAATAATATGCGACGGTTTAACAATCAACATTTCACTTATCGCCAAATTATTCCTACTACATTGCCATCTGATTTATTATGCTACATTGCCGTTTTGGCCCTGGCCACAGGTAGTGGCTAGTTGCCATGGTACCTTGGAAAGATTCGATATGGATGTTGAATGCTAAGTTAGCCAATGTCACATGATTAAGCCTGTGTAGCACAGGTGTACACCCAGCCAGTCATTATGTAAAGACTGCAACATCAGGAGGTGTGCTGTTATAGGAAAATAAAGCTGACAGATACAGTCATTTTTTTTACACCAACCCCCTTCATTCATTCTCTCTACAGTGGAACCTTGGATTACGAGCATAATTCGTTCCGGAAGCGGGCTCGTATTCCAAAAACACTCGTAAACCAAATAGACTTTTCCCATAAGAAATAATGAAAACTCAAATTTTTCGTTCTACAGACCAAAACAATAAATACATAAAAATAATGAATACAACATATAAAGTCAAAATAAAACAAATTGACCTGCATTTAACATAAAAAAGGCAAAAAAATATCCAGACAGATAAGTGTTTCCGTTTGTGCGCGCAGGCGCCGTGTATTTGTATGTGTGTGTGTATGTGTGTGTGTGTGTGTGTGTGTGTGTGTGTGTGGAATTAGCCCCTTGCTTCCTAAAACTCCTTCTCCCTCCCACACCTCGCTTTTTAAGTTTCATAACTAACATACACAATGCAAACACTGTTTTAACGGGAAAAAAAAGAAATCTCTCTAATGATACTCGCGTGAGCAGACTAACGGAATCACTGCTGTAAAGTAAAAAAATAAATAATAACAAAAGAACCAGCACCTAACCTTTGAAAAGAATCGCGTCAGAGCTGAGTTTTCTGTGTAAGTAAAGCACGGTATGCAGCCGGGGAGATCTGTGTGTGTGTGTGTGTGTGTGTGTGTGTGTGTGTGTCTCCCACAGTGCAAAGAAATGCAGAACAGGCTAATTGGTGCTTCCAAAGTGCCCATAGTGTGTGAACACCTTTGTGAATGTTCACCGCAGGTCCTACCACAGTGGTAAAAATGGTAATAAATATAATGGTCACTATTGGTCTCCATGGTCCCTAGTCGGACTACAGTGTTTTCTAGATGGAAGGAATATATATGATACAGACAACATGACAACATGTTTACACTGACATGGATTTGCCTTCCAGCTTGAGCCGCTGTCATACCTAATTATCAGTTTCAAAAAAGCCTTTAATTTTCTACAAGAATTGTACCATAGTGTTGTGATTCTCAAGATTTTCGGGTCCCATCTCGGGGTCTGTGTACATGGAGTTTGCATGTTCTCCCTGTGCGTACTCTGTTTTCCTCCCACAGTTCAAAGACATGCAGCTAATTAGCGCTTCCAAATTGCTCGTAGCGTGTGAATGCCCTGCAGTGGATTGGCACCCCGTCCAGGGTCTATCCCGCCTCGTGCCTGAGTCTCCTGGAATAGGCCCCAGGCTTCCCGCCACCGTGTATGCAGGACAAAGTGTTACAGATGACGATGAGTGAGTGTACAGTACTGCTTCTTGTTGCATATAAAAGTAAACAGGATCTTCATCTTGAAATGCTCTCGACCATGTTTGCTGTTGGTCTTACTGTATCTTGGCCTTACCTGCCAGATGTTCTCCATTATTTTTTAAAATTAGTATAAAATAATACGTGCCTTCTTACATATTTCATTGGACCACCTTGGTGTGCATTTGTGATGGTATTGTGTTGACAAACCCTGCATTAATTGTTGGCTGAGATATTGTATTGAAACCAGTCTGTACACCAATTCATGCGTGAAAATGATTGCGCATTCTTCCGGAACCATCCTTTCACAATTTAAACTTAATGAATACAGAGGCTTGTACTGTGGACACTATGCACCTTATGATGATGTGTGCATCGCTTCATGCGATTTCCTTCTTAYCTTGACGCGTCCATCGGTCTGGAGCAGGGTCAGTCTGAACTCATCAGACCACATGACCTTTTTCCTTTGCTAAAAAGTCTCATCTTTAGGGTTCCTAGCAAATAAAAGCTTATTTTCTTAGTAATCTTACTAACAAGTGGTTTTCTCATGACCACACAGCTGTTTAGTCCCATGTTGTCATCACATTGTGTGCGTGTGAAATGACATTCCATGGATGCTTGATAGGACTGAAATCTGGAAAATTTGGACGTTGGATCAACAACCTTGAAATCTGCGCCTGCTAAATCCCATACATGGCAGGCTGTGATGCTCATGGAGTTCTGATATCTTTCTATCTCTATCCATTTTCATTTGCCTTGGATTGGATGTTGTATCCTCAGCTTAAATATCGTTGTTTGTTCAATAATAGAAAACGTGGGGCCTAAGAAGTTGTGTTATATCAGTGTTATAGCACTCGGTGTGGTTGGTGAAGCTACAGTAGAGGTTGAAACACGGTGCCCTTTAGTGCTCTGTAGAGAAGCCATTAAAGTCAGTTTTGTGGGAATAGATGGCCCTTGTGTTGCATGTGTGTGTATATCTTGAGCTTTGTGGATTATACTCTGGGGGATGGTTGTTAGGCGTAAGGCTGAATCTGGACTATGTGGAGGATGAATACACCTCAACAGGGAGGCTGCTACCACTTGTGGTACATGGCAGGTGACCTTGGAGTGTCGACTCCTCTTGGGCAATGCTAAGGAGAGTTCTCCCAAGTTAGACAAGGATGCTAAGTTAGACCAGGAGTCCTAATGGAGATTTGTGCTGCAGCAACCTTGTCATCACCTTGTGCTTTTGCCAGGTTTTTCTGGTTTCAGCAGTCTGGGCTACCCATTGTGCTGGTACCGGTCACTAGCCCACTCAAAACACATTAAATCCACAATTTTCATTTAAAAAGTGTCATGGCTTGTCTGGGCAATGCTAAGGGGCGATAAAGGGTTCCAGGTCTTTACATCATCATGCGTGGCCGTGATAGCGGATCTAAAGAGTATCCTTTAAAAAAGATTTGAACCCTAATTTCATTCTGTTTCATTCTAGTATTAGTTTGTCTTCATTTGTGGTTTTGAAGGAAGCCCTTGAGTCATAATTTACATTATAATGTTTATTTATTTATTTATTTGTTTATTCAAATTGTTCTAATATTTTCTGTTATATCCATTTCAACGGTTTCAGCTGCCTTTTAACAGTCTAAGCAAGAAACTAAGTCACAAATGTTTTATGTTATTTTGTTTGAGTGTTTGAATCTTAAAGAAAATTACAACAACAAATCCACTAATCTGTTCTTCATGAACAGCTGTGCATCTGCTACTTCATGTTTCAGTTATCTAATCAACCAATTAAAGTTGCTGCATTAGACTATCAGACTATTCTTTAGTTTAGTGGATGAACTAAATTAGATGCGGGTCAACAGCTTCGGTTATTGTTCACATCAAAGTTTCGAGATGGGGATCAAGTGATCTTAGTGACTGTGACTGTGGCATTAGTGCCAGATGGGCTGGCTTAAGTATTTCTGAAACTGCTGACACACAACAGTTTAATACTGGAGTATAAACAGCATGATGAGCAAAACAAAGAAACATCCCGTGAGGAGCAGTTCTGCAGGCAGAAACCCAGTGATAAGTTCCTTAGGTGTTCATGAGTGAGGTTTTGTTTTAGTTATTTCTATCAGTTTCATTTTAAAGGTTATTTATACAAAGTTTGAACAATTATATATATTTTTACAAGACATGTAAGAGTTGCTACATTGCTAGAACGTTAATGTCAATTTACAAAAGCCTATTACTACTACTACTACTACTACTACTACTACTAATAATAATGCCAGTGATTTCCTGTAATTGCTGCTGTCATTCTTTTACAGTACTCTTGTGTAATTAATGCACTGTTAACAGGTGGTTTGCCAGTGACCTGTTGTAAATTTCCAGTATAAAACTGCACATAATAAGTTATTTGCTGTTATACTTATAAGTGTTGAGGCTGGTTCTCATGGTTTTGTGATAATATCTGTCCCGACGTATGTAAAAACCACCTTTACTAGCTGGTTACACAGTTTAATTGGTTTCACACCTGCTCAGCCAGTTGAGAGACAAGCAGCGCAAACAAAATGGGGCAATGGACCAACAATCCAGTTCAGAAATCTACAGTATGACCTCACTTCAAACAAAATGAATAGAAAGCAGCCACTGGAATGTCAAAAGACAGGTGTAGATGCCACTTTAGGATGACAGACTGGAATTAATTGATGTTTAGCCAATCAAATACTGCAGAAAGGAATCATTTATCAGTAGATGCTGCTGGTGGATGATTTTGAAGTGGTCAGGAATTTTTTTWAATTGTTCTTCAAGCTGTAAGCATCAACAATGCCATCCTTATTACTTTAAACACTGTGATATAATTACCTCCATCCAGTCGGCCTTGATTGACAAATGAAGTCATATTGATGAAAAGTGGCATGATGAAATAAATTGGATTTAAGATATACAGTGCTGGGTGTAGCGCGTTAGAGCACTCGGATTACTTTTTTGATGTAACGAGTAATCTAACGCGTTAGTTCCGCCATTCAAGTGCTCAGTTACTTAGTTACTTTTTCAAAAATGTAATCCGTTATTCAGACAATTTATGYAATCCGTGAGCCAGACAGCAGTCATTCCCAATCCATTAGTGTGTGTGTGAGGAAGTCGTCCTACAAGCCCCGCCCCCAATAACCTGCCCCCCTCTGTTATACCAGCCCCCGATAACCTGCCCGCCCCCCCTCAGTCTGTTATTCCTGTTGTTATACCCCTATCTCACCTATGGGCTTTGACTATGCGAGGACCGACGCGCGGAAAGATGGAAACCTAATCACAGCGCCGAAACTCAGTGAATCATGATGAACCGTACTTAGGGCAACCACGCAAAACCGTGTAGGTGAAATATAGTATTAATATTAGTAGATTATGGCCCAAACATTATGCCACCAACACTGTATACTATATATATATATATATACACAGTGGGTACAGAAAGTATTCAGACAACCTTAAATTTTTCACTCTTTGTTATATTGCAGCCATTTCCTAAAATCATTAAAGTTTTTTTTTTTCTCATTAATGTATACACACCACCCCATATTGACAGAAAAACACAGAATTGTTGAAATGGTCCTAAGTATTCAGACCCTTTGCTTTGACACTCATATATTTAACTCAGGTGCTGTCATTTCTTCTGATCATCCTTGAGATGGTTCAACACCTTCATTTGAGTCCAGCTGTGTTTGATTATATTGATTGGACTTGATTAGGAAAGCCACACACCCGTCTATATTTAATCAACTTAAATTATTTTAGCAAATGGCTGCAATATAATAAAGAGTGAAAAATTTAAGGGGGTCTGAATACTTTCCGTACCCACTGTATGTACTGTATATAATTATATTTCAGATGAATAAGTATTTTTTTTCAGATATTTTAATAGATAATATAAAGTATTATCTTCCTGTTAAAATTTGCTGTACTGTAAATGTATGTATGTGTGATCCGAGAATGTTTGTATGAAACCCAGTAAAATCCCTCATGCTTTTCAGAAGCTTACAAATTATACATGTGATTGTAATCATGTTGATTTGCACTTAGCAGACAGTAAGTTCAGTGAAAGAAATTAGAAACATGATCATAGTGCAGATAAGTGGTGCTTTAGTTATCATGCCGATCAGCTCAGGGGTGTAAATGCATAATTACTGTCTGGCATTCMCACCGTGCCAGCCTAACTGTCGCAGCCTTTGTACCTGCTGTTTAAAGTGTGAGAGAAAGTGAAAGCCCCAATTTACTCTTTATTCTCTCTCTCTCTCATTAAGCATGCTAGTATAGGAAAAATAACGATGGGTCCAATATTCCATCCCAACGTTGATTATTGTTCTGTTCAGTGTATCAGGTGGTTTATTGGAGGATTTACAGAGGGACTGTAATAAGTTACAGTTTGGTATGTTTAGTGTGGCACACCTGAGCCCGATATACTGTATATCCCTAGTAAGTCCCTTGTGAGCCTGTGGCATCATAGTGGCTTAATGATTAGCTCTGTCACCTTGCACCTCCAGGGTCCGCCTGGGGTTTGTGCTCGTGGAGTTTGCATGTTCTCACCATGCTTTGTGGGTTACTCCGGGTACTCCAGGGTCCTCACACAGTCCAAAGTCATGCAAACCTGCTGTTCCCAAATTACCCGAAGTGTGTGAATGAGTGTGTGAATACGGACCACAGTCGTAAAAATGGGAATAAATAAACTGGTCACTATTGGCTTCCACGATCTCTAGGTGGACTACAGAGATTCTTAAATGGATGGTTGGAGAGAGAATGTATGCGTGTGATGAGTAAACTAGATACCTGCCAAGGTGGAAACATGTGACCTTGTTTCTGAGCTGTTCATATGCAATATAAATAGATGCAACAACAAGTGCATTCATTCATTTAAAATAAAAAGAAATAATTTGTATTAGTTTTGTGTTACATTTCATGGTGTAGTGGTTAGCACTGTCGCCTTGCACCGCCAGGGTCCGGGTTCGATCCCCGTATCTGTGTGCATGGAGTTTGCATGTTCTCCCCGTGCTTGGTGGGTTTCCTCCCACAGTCCAAAGACATGTAGGTTAGGCTAATTGGCGTTCCCAAATTCCCCGTAGTGTGTGAATGAGTGAGTGTATGTATGTATGTGTGTGTGCCCTGCGATGGATTGGCACCCTGTTCAGGATGTACCCTGCCATGTGCCCTAAGTCTCCTGGGATAGACTCCAGGCCCCCCGTGACCCTGAACACAGGATTAAGCGGTATAGATGATGAGAGTGAGTGAGTGAGTGAGTGTTACATTTCAAGTTTGGGACCATGCATGAAAAAAGATTTAACAGCTTGTAACAGATAAACTATCGATATAAACACACTCTTCCAGTTTCTCTTGAAGGTAGGATGAAAAAATAAAATATTTCAGAAAGCCACAAAATGCAAAATCATTTCTCGTGGGATTTTCCCACTAGACAAACCATCTAAAAATATTAAACGAGCATTTATTTACAGCATTTTTTAACGGATCAATATATAATATATATAATATACTGCAATATGTATTGTAATTATTTGCTAAATCACAGCAGTTTTTTTAATCCTTCTACCAGACACCCACTTTACATCAATTTTATCATCACATTCTGACCAATAAATGCTTTGTATAATAATTATTTAATTATTTTCATTAATGTATTTAGTATGCTTCTATGCATTGCCCTTATCTGTACACTGCTTCATCAGCCTGCCCTGTGGCGTTAGTCATAATTAACCCAGCAATGATAGTTTTTCTCTGTACTGAGCTTCCACTAAGTCTTTTGTCCAGCCTGTCTCTCTCTTCCGTACAGTTCTTGAGGCATTCATTACAGAGGCAGTTCTTCCTGACCAAGTAGAGGCATTCTACCCTTYGAATAGGGTCCAGTTTTGGCGGATTGTCTAAAGGTAGCGGGTTGCACTTGACATTGAGCCTGTTAAGGTTGGGTAGATTTTGGAGCCAAAGCGGCATCTGAGTCAGAAGATTGTTAAAGAGCCCAAGCTCACAGAGTTCTTTCAGGCCTGTGATGCAAGGTGGAACCGCCTCCATGTGGTTCATGCCCAGGTTGAGTTTCTTCAGGTTCCTAAGGATGCCGAGTGTATGTGGGATCCCGTAGGTGGTTAGCATGTTGTTGCAGAGGTTAAGGTCCTTAAGTTTCTGCAGGTGACCGATGCTCTCTGGGAGCTGCTCCAAACGGTTGCTGTGCAGGTCCAACAGGCGCAGGTTGACAAACTTGTTGATGGTGTCCGGAATCTTCTTTAGCATGTTGCGGCTCAGGTCCAGTTCATCCACATCACATAGTTTGAGGATGCACTTGGGGAAAGTGGTGATCTCCATGTTGCTGAGGTCTAAACGGCGCTTGCCATCAATTGTCAGCTTCACAGCATTCCTGGCCATCTTAAGCGTGACTTTTCGGCCTTTGGGTTCGTGCGACTTCTTTTTCCCCTTCGCCATCTTTCTTAGGAAACAGAAACATATAATCAGGTGAGTGGTGATGTGGAACTAATATCGCAAGCTTGTGCTTTCTTTGTGATTCTAAATGCAAAATTGACAAATGTTTAATTACGTAGTATATACGTCCAATCAGGCATAACATTAAATCCACTGACACGTAAAGTGAATGTGATTAATTATCTTACAGTTGCATCTGTTCAGAGGTGGAAATATTAGGCAGCAAGTAAACATTCAGTTCTTGAAGTTGATGACGTGATCTCCAAAACAATGGGCCTCATAGTGTGTTCCTGGTATACAAGAGCCTTCCAAAAGTGGCCCATGGAAGCACAACTTTTGTCCTTGAGTCAGGATGCACTATGGGAAGAAGGCAAGCTGGTGGAGGCAGTGTGTTGCTACGGGAAATATTCTGCTAAGAAACCTTGAGTCATGTGTTACATTGCGTTAGGGTTTTTTGATATCGTGTGCATTTTCCCATGCCTCTATCTTTTACACCTTTCTACCCTGAACATGTTAATGTGCTTCCTATCATCTGTCTCCATATGACTCCTTCTCTTTGTTCTCCCCAGGAACTTTTGTTCTTTTGATGTAAGGGATGCACGTGGCACAGGGCATCTACTGAAGCTAATTAAATATGATCTTTTTGCTGAAATAAGCAGAGGTCATCAGACATCATGCGTGCTGATGTGGTTTCTCTCTCAGTTGGTAAGTGGCAGACACATAGAGTCATAATTCTTTGACATGTACCATATACCAAAACATTGTTGCCGAGCAAGTACGCGCCGGCTACTGAACGCCGGCTAAGTTGAGAGCCGTTCAAAACTTGTTGACATCAATGGAAAGCTAAAGTGAGTTTACTGTTAGGAACCTCCACTAGAGGTCACTGTTCATGTCTGTCTGTCTCTGTAGTTTTTGTTGATCGACTCAGTTTCCCAGAAGCCACCGCAGTCAGGTGATGAGTGCTCACCTGAACTGAGGTGCCTCGTTAAAGTGTCTATAAATAGCAGTTTGTTCTGGGAAACTGGGTCGAGCATTGTTTAGGTATTTGTTGATTGTTTGTTTGCATTACCGTCATGTGGGCATTCCTTTTTGATTGTTTCTTTGAGTTTATGTTTTAGTTATATTGTTTTACCTTTGTTTTTCTAGAGGGCTCTGTTTGTTATCTTGATGTTCCTTGTGTCTGTGGATTCATGGAGCTGCTCTGTTCATGTTTAGCTAGGCTGTGTCTCCTCCTGTGTACAGTGTATGAACTGTTCTGTGTCTTCCCAGTGTCCTGTCTTCTGGTTTATTCCCTTGTATGTGAAGCCACATGAGGACTTAGCCGTTAGCAGGGTTAGCTGCTAGTAGGCCTTGACGGCTAGTAGGGTTAGCCCCTAGTAGGGTTAGCCTTCAGTAGGCTAGCCTCTAGTGGGATTGACGGCTAGTGGTTCTGGTCGCTAGTAGGTTAGCCGCTAGTTTGGTATAGCCTCATGTGTGCCCTGTCTTGCTTGTGTTCCACTTCCTGTCCCCTAGATCAGTACTAACCCGGTTAGCCACTAATCCAGTTTAGATGCTAACCTGGTTAGGTCTTCATTCCCTACAGCCCGTATTCCATGTAGCTACTAACCACTAATCCAGTCCAGTCTCTCCTGTCTCTCCTGTCTCTAGTTCCCCTACGTGTCCTTGGTTAGCTCCAGCTCCATGTTTCCTTATCCCCAGTCCTGTGTCAGCTCCTGGTTCCCTGTGTTCAGTTCCTGTGTTTTTCCTGAGCCCTAGTTTGAGCTTGTGGTTTTGGTTCCTTTGTTTGTTTCTGTCTGTTTTTAGTTTGTCAATAAAAAGACTCTCTGTTGAACAACCCCTCTGCCCTCATGCCCACGGCAACCACACCATCAGCTGGGCTAGCCACAACCACCAGCTAGGCCCATGACATTTACATATTTTACATTGTTTTTTTTTTTTTTTTTTTTTTTTTTTTTTGCATTTTGTGCAAGATTTAGTGAAGACATAGCGATATGGGTCCCAAAAATGTTAGCACGGACGGTCGCGAGAAGAAAAGGGAGCCACTTTGAATTTCATTGCCGGTGCCAAGAGGAATCCTAAATGAATGTTAAATGAGGTTTAATGTCTATTTATTTCATATTTTGCTTTATTTACATGTCTTTTCTAAATGTTTTGATTGTATTTACCTGCAAAATTAGGATTATAACCCTTGGAAATTGCCAATATTGGTAATATTATCTGCATTTACATTATGTCCTATGGGAAAATGTATCTTTGCAATATGTAAGAACTTGCCTCTGGGATGAATTAAATTTGAAATGCTGAGGTACCACTCTAGTTACAGTACATATCAAAACTGTAAAGACATTTATAAAGTGTAGTCACAAAGTGTAAGGTGTTGATCTGCCACACACAGCAGGAACAGCTTCATTTCTACACTTCTATCTCTGAGACTGAACTGGAGCGATGAACACCACTCTTTCAAAACATGTTTACACACTTTATAGTTCGCTGATAATGATGAAGGAAAGTCATTTTCGTTTTTTCGATCTGGTGATTGTGAAAGTCGACGCATGATTTACATCGTTTACATCCTCATGAGCAATCATGTAAGGAGGTTAGAGACTGAGTCATCCGGGCCAGACTGTCTCAGGGAGGTTTTCCTTTTATCCTTGGCTTGGTCATTATATTCTGTACCTGGTTTGCTCAAATGTACGTCTGTGTTTCGATTTCTGTGAAGCTGCTCCGTGATAATGTATTTTGAAAAGCACTATATAAATATAATTAAATTATATCTGAGATGCTTCATCAAAGGATAAAGGTCAGATTAACTTTGCATTGATTTGCATTTGATGCTTCACTTTAAGGGGACAAGTGGATGTGGATCGAGCTGACAAAAATAAATCCTGCACAAACAGCATCAGAGGGGCGTCGTTCTTTTACATCCGCCTGTCTGTATGTAGTCAATGATWCTAATGCTAATTGTACTAGAGATTTTTGTAACATAGAAATAGATAACTGGAACAAATTGTAATAAATGTAGTCTACGTATATATGACTTTCTTATAACAGCATTTATGTCCTATTTGCATGATATTGAATGACATTTTTTATAATAATAATAATAATATTAATAATAAAACATATAAAACATTTTGGCATGTACATTTGTAATAAAACAAAAAACAAAAAAGTTTTTATCACTAAATTGTTACAGGTAATGTTTAATATTGCTTTTGGTTTTTATTCCAAAATAAGTTTATGTGGCGTGTCCTTCATGCGGGACCCTGAGAATGAGCGGTTACTATAGAAACAGTATTAGAGCAAGACTTACAGCCAGTCTACTGTCAGAGCCGCTGATGATTAATAAACACATTCTAACTAATCTGAGAATTCAGTTTGAGATTTCAACAGCTTTCCAGAAAGACATTTTGTTTATTGTGAGCCATGAGCACACAGGAGGCTGTAATAACGGAGATCAATCGAAAAAGGGGTAACATTTTTAGAAATAGTTCAACCACTATAAAAGCATTTACTTTTATACTTCAATAATAATAATAATAATAAATAAATAAATAAATAAATAACAATCAAAATTCCCAATCAAGTCAAAATTTGCATTCTTACCTGCTGTCCTAGACTTTGTCCAGACTTTATTTTCGATAGCTTCACGTCTCAAGCTCACAGAAGTTGTCGTGTCCTCTAATCCTCGTCCTCTAATCTTGAGTGTTCCTTCATATAAATTATTCACGTTTTAGTCAAACTACCCTGAAAATAAAAACTATTAGCTTGCTTCTCTTTTTCCAAGTCATCCAGATCAGTGCTGTGGCAGAATTTAAGCTGGCTGTGTTTTCTTTAGTAACCAGGCAACCTGAAAGAAGCTTGTTTCATTGTTCTCAGGCTTGTTGGAGTTTTTAGGGCCTGAAACTTTGCTGGACTGTAAAATAGTAATGTTGCTTTAGGAATAATGACAGTAGGAACATCAGTGGGTTTCTCATATATATATATATATCATTCTGAAAAAAGAAAACAAATGCCAAGAGTTTGTGTCCTTGGCTGGGATGCTAAAGCATATTTTTGACAATGAAATAGATATCTTGGCCCGTACATTCATAGGTACTGTTAAAAATTTATTCATTTGTTACATATTATTATTATTATTATTATTATTATTATTATTATTATTATTATACAGCATGTACATCATATCAGAAGTATTTCAGTGAAATCTACACCTTCACATCTAAGGGTATCTCTCAGTCCCAGTGCTCATATCGCGTATCAGTCCGGGCTCAGATGCCAGGTCAATGCAATGTCCATTGATTTTGAGGCACAGTGTATGCACATTTACCAATTTGTTGAAACGTTGTGAAAATACACGATGTAATCTTGTTGGTAATAGAAAACAATTTTATAAAAAAGAGGAAGAGGGTCATGTGACACATCAAAATTTCACAAGAAAAACAATGGTATGGTCTCCCTTAGACTTTAATCTTTGGGGTCATCTGAAGGCAATTGCCTATGGTGTGAAGATACGAGATGTGCAGCACCTGAAACTACAGATACTGGAAGAATGTAGGAGAAGTGAAGAGTGGGAGAAGAGGGTTGCATTGACAATCCATCACAATGGGCAGCACRTTGAACACATTTTATAAGTRGTCAGAAACTTGTAAATAACTCATGAAAGAATAAAGTTACGTTAAAACCAAGCACACCATTGTTTTTCTTGTGAAATTCCCAATAAGTTTGATGTGTCACATGACCCTCTTCCTATTGAAAAAACAAAAGTTAGATCCAAGATGGCCGACTTCCAAATGGCCACCATGGTCACCACCCATCTGGAAAAGTTTGCCCCCTCACATATACTAATGTGCCACAAACAGGACGTTAATATCACCAACCATTCCCATTTTATTAAGGTGTATCCATATAAATGGCMCACCCTGTATAACTGTTACAGCAAGAGTCATTAATGAATAAATGAAGTTGTTACTTTGGGTAATTTGCAGTGACATGCGTGGAATAAAACACTGCAGGTTGTCCTGTGATCTGAAAATAATCATTTCATGGGTTATAAGAATAACTTATTGTCCTAAAACATTCTGAAAATAAAATTATCATAGAAATGTTGTGCGGCAACATGCTTTGTGTGTGTGTGTGTGTGTGTGTGTGTGTGTGTGTGTGTGTGTGTGTGTGTGTGTGTGTTTGAGCATGACAACTCTGTGCACATTGTTCAGTGTCGTTGCTTGTCTGTGAAAGGTGAACTGAATCTCTTGGCGGTGCATTTCACCCTCAGTCTCGCTCTCAGGTTTGCATGTCAGTAGATTTGAACAATCTGGTTTCTTCTTTCTGCCACCGAGGAATCAATTACATCGTCTCGTTTTTCCCCATGTTCTATCTCTCATCTCCGGTCAGATCAACTCAGATGGAAAATATGACAATGAGGTAAATGGGATGCTGTTTGGGTCTGTGGAAGCGAAGTAAATCTGTCAGTTTGCTTATCCTACTAAATATGTACTATAGCAAGACAAATGGGAAAAATGTATAATTTTATGATGATCAATCGTAACATAAGCAAAGGTCCGCATTTTGGTTTTTGTCCACAGCTCATTCACTCACTCATATATACCGCTTTATCCTGTGTTCAGTGTTGCAGGGGCCTGGAGCTTATCCCAGGAGATGAAGGCGAGTACAACCTGGACAGGGTGCCAATTTGTAGCAGGGCACACACACTCACTCACTACAATTGGGAGCGCCATTTAACCTAATCTGCATGTCTTTGGACTGTGGGAGGAACCTCATCAACCACAGGGAGAACATGCAAACTTCACGGGTGAATCGCGCATGTCCACAGCTGTGAATGTTAAAATGTTTATTTTTATCAATTTAAAAAATGCAAAGCAGGTTCTAATGATTATCAATTTCATACTGTATGTAGGTTGAAATTCATTCATTAACTGAAACAGAAACATCTGTGTGAGAGGCTTAAAACTGGGTGAGGAGCAACCAAACTCTGCTACTAAGGTGCGGCTGTAGAAGACAGTTTCATGACATGGTAAAACTGACACAAGTAACAAGATACACGGTAGTTATATATCGCATCAGCAAGGTCTGTCCCAGGCAGTGGTTTCAAAGCAGACTTGGGTTTCAAGATGTGCTGTTCTAGTTACTTTGAAGAAGCACAAAGAAACAGGCAATGTTGAGGACTGTAGACGCAGCAGTGGTTAGGGAAGGAAATTTAATGCAGCAGATGAAAGACACTTCACACTTACTTCCCTTTGACATCAGAAGATGTCCAGCAGTACCATCAGCAAAGAACTGGTGGAAACCATTCCGACCCATGTACAGTACAGTACAGTATGTCCTTCTGCTGTCTGGAGCATGTGGACAGAAATGGTCTACATGGAAGAATTTTGGCCCATGTGTAAACAGGACTAAGTGACTGAACTTTGCATGAAAACATAGGAACTGGGGTGCAGGGGAAAAAATGGCAGCAGGTGCTTTGGACTGATGAGTTAAAAGTGTAAAATATTTGGCTGCAGCAGAAGGCAGGTTGTTTGTGAAAGCCTGGAGAGTGGTAGAATCATAAGTGTCAGCATGGTGGAGGTTCCTTGCAAGTCTGTGGCTGCCCTAAATTTATTCTGCAGCAGGACTACAACCCCAAACATACAGGCATAGTCATTAAATACATTATCTTCAGTGTAGAGAAGAAGAAGGAGTCCTGGAAGTGATGGTTTGGCCCTGATCACTGAGCCCTGATCTCTACTTCATCAAGTCTGTCTGGGATTACTTGAAGAGACAGAAAGACTTGGGGCAGCCTTTTTTCCTCAAGTAATCCAAGATGTTTGGAACCACCTAACTGCCGAGTTCCATCAAAAACTGTAAGTGTAAATGGACCCAGATGATTTGACAACAGTTCTGGTTTTGCAGGCCAAGGGAGGTCACACCAAATACTGATTTCACTTATTTTAGATTAACATTTAGACATTTGACAGACGCTCTTATGCAGCTTGACTTACAAAGGTGCTTTAAAGTTTCCATCATTGGATAGATCCTTACACTGGGTTACTACCTATCTATGTGTAGTGGTTAGCACTGTCGCCTTGCAACGCCAGAGTCCGGGTTCAATCCCTGGCCAGGCTCGATTCCCGTCTCTGTGTGCATGGAGTTTGCATGTTCTCCCCGTGCTTGGTGGGTTTCATCTCGGTACTCCGGTTTCCTCCCACAGTCCAAAGACATGTAGGTTACCTGTTACATGCAGGTGTACCCTGCCATGTGCCCCAAGTCTCCTGGGATAGGCTCCAGGCCCCCCGTGACCCTGAATACAGGATTAAGCGGTATAGATGATGAGTGGGGGGGGGGGGCTACACTTGCCTGTACAGACATCTAGAGGAATCTTGTCCCACCACCTACGTTAGGTGTTCAGATCAGAGGACAGACTAGATGCATGTCTTCATTGATCTCTGAGCTGTTTATTATGACTTCCATAATTTACATTCATTGGGGCATCTTATACTGCTAAGGCTGTACTACATTATCTTTCTTATATATGCAGATTTTTTTCAAATAAAAAAAATAGGTATGTGGAGAACTAACTTTAAGTTTGTCTTAGTGAAAAGGTGGCAGCTTTAGAGGTTAGGGTGAGCTTATTAGACAGCAAAAGGATGTGGATTTTTCTTTGTCTATGTAACACCCTCTAATTATGCAGTGCTCAAGACAGAACCATCCACCTGCTTTGTTTACTTTATTACTGTTACTGGTGTCAAAATTGAAAGGTTTTATTTTTGGGATTTTTGAATAACTTAGTTGTGACATCTTTGTCTGCTTTTGGTGTTTAATCTAAAAATTCATCTGGTTCTTGAGTGGTGTTTTTACTTTACTATAGACTGATTTTCCACCACCGTGCAATGTGGTGCCATGCTGTCTTTCATACACTGATGTCACCATCTTGGAAGATACTATTACAGAATGTATGATTCATATTGTAAGGAATAAAACACAACAGCACTTGCTGGTAAAGAAACATAATCCWCATCAGGGTGGTCCCGAGGCCATTACCACCCTGAAGAGGATKCATTTCACTAAAACAGCATACATTATATAGATTCTTAAAAATTCTTATTCCTCTTATACTACAATGATTTACTGATGCCTACATGCTTTTAATTTATTAATAAATATCATTTTGTACATTTTTTAAAATAACTTTTTCTAGTTACATTTAATGTGGTTATTAAAATGGCACAGCTACAATCAAATTTCAGCTGTACTTCCATGGTAGAACAAAATCCAATGGAAATATCTGTTAAGGATGACAACCACATTTGAAACACAACCACAGTAACATCTTAGGAACTCATTTTGGGACTTAAGATGATCATTTTGGGATGGATTTAAGATGTTCATGAGGCGAGATCTTAAAGCAAAAAAAAAAAAAAAACATTTTTCCATAGGAAATAATGTCAGTCAAGGTTATCAGTCATCTACTGTAGGTGAGGTTATCTATAGTCATGTCAACCGGACGTCTTTCTCATGAGAAATAATGTAAATGCAGATATTTCGTCCCAGCCACCCATAAATATGATCAATTTCTACACTATAATCACATTTTTGCATATAAAAACAATCAAAACATTCAGACATCAAGACATGTACAGTAAATGAAGTAAAATATGACATAAATAGACATTAAACCCCACTTTTATTAAATCGTTATTTATGATGTCTTCACTAAATCTTCCAAAAAATGCAAAAAAAATCTACAAAAAATGTGTAAACTCGCTTCCCATGTCTTCCCACTTCAAAGTTTTGAACAACTCCCAGAAATACAACTTAGCCAGCACTCGGTTTGGCTTGGTTTGTTCGCTCGATTGGCGAAAATTATTTGTATGCCGAGGCAAATTTATTGCAAAACTTCATTCTTAAGGGCGAACATTCATGAGGCGGGGCAGTCGTGTGCCGAGATACCACTGTATTTCTAAAAACAAACAAACAGTGACTGACTATGTCAAAATACAGGATGGACTTTACCTTCATTGTTTCCATCTCCATGAACTTTTTGTGGTTCTACAGCTGCATAAGTGTAAACAGTCGACTTGTGTTAATTTAAGTACAGTGGAACCTCGGATTGCGAGTAACTTTGTTTACGAGTGTTCCGCAAGACGAGCAAAGATTTGTAATAMATTWTGACTTGAAAAACGAGCATGTCTTGGTTTACGAGTGCCGAGTTTTTTGACACCGGCACACCGACACACACACTCTCTCTCGC
>QMIH01000144.1:306028-319553 GCA_003987875.1 Clarias batrachus
TGTGTGTTTGTTGTGAAACTTAAAAAGCGAGGTGAGGGGGAGGGAGGAGGAGTTTTACTGTGTAAGACAAGGGGAAGGGGCTAATTCACACACACACATACACACACAAATACACGGCAACTGCACGGAACGGAAACACTTTTCTGTTGGGAGTTATTTTAACTTTTTTTAAAGGTAAAGTGCAGGTTAATTTGTTTCATTTTTACTTTATATATTGTATTAATTATTTTTCTGTATTTATTTTTTTGGGCTGTGGAACAAATTATTTGAGTTTTCATTATTTCTTATGGGAATATTTGATTTGGTGTACGAGTGTTTTGGAATACGAGCCCGCTTCCGGAATGACTTATGCTTGTAATCCAAGGTTCCACTGTATTAAAACCTGACTATTAAATGAGGAATAGTGTGTTTACAAAATGGCTGAAAGTGTTATATAATGAGCATCACAGTGGCTAATCCTAGGTTGGGGTTTTGCTACTGATCTGTTTGTGTGGAGATTGTAGTCCCTCCCCCTCCCAGTGATTGGTGGGTTTTCTCAGGGTACTCTGGTTTCCTCCCACAGTCCAAAGACATGCAGTGTGTTTCCAAATTGCCCCATGTGTGCTTGTGGCCTGCAGTGGGTTTACTCTCCATTTCGTGTCCCTTCCCTTGAATTCTCTGGAATAAGCTGCATGTCCCCGTGACCCACATGATACGTAGTACAATGGATGGATTCACAGATGGATGATCTTATAATGTGAAATGCTAAATAAATACAAGTGCATTCAATATATTGATACAATTTTCTGTATTTGTTGTCATTTGGCAATAAATACCACAGTCAACCATAGTCATCTGTCATTCCTCACTTTATAAAAAAACAAAAAAAACAAATAAGAAACAATACATACCAAACACATATAAAATATACATTAATCAAGTTAATCTGGGTACCAAGTCAACATGTTTATACAATTTGCATTATTTACAATCTCTTATTATTTTAAACTTTTGTGAAATGCTCACGTAAGTGTAAGGCTGGTGAGAGAGAAATTGGCACGACGCGTTCTGTTAGTGTGTGCTGAGGATGGCCTTGTTGTGCTGAATTCACAGCTGGTACTTATTAGTGGTGCACACAGTGGGCTTCCATTACGCTCTGTGTGGTTTGGAGGAGTGTTCCATTTTCACAGTTAAATAAGTTTCCCAGACAAAAGATTTGCTATGTCAGTACTCGTTTCTAAATAGGAAGGGTTAACGGCATCTCATTAGAGTTATGTTGGGTTCTGTTTGTTTGGAACATGAAGTTGTTCCAGAGTTGACTAAGAAAACATATTCAATAATAAATCATGGAAAAAAAAACACATATGCAGATGAGTTCAAGTTAAAGTACTCAGGAACAGTGCTTCCCATCTTTCAATCCCAAAAGTTTCATGTCATTTACTGTCTAAAATGTACATTCCAGTTAAAGTTATACTATTTGCACGTTTCAAGTAAAAAAGATAAGGGTGTCCCCAAAGTGCCATAGAAAACACCCTTTTTTAATCAAAAGTGTCCTGTTTTATATTGTCATTGGTTACAACTGTGCATTTGTTATGTTGAGGATTTTCAAGCTTGCTAGCTCCTCCTAAATTAGCATGACAGAAATTGTCTTCTCAGTGTATAATATATACACAGGTTCTACACATATCTAATATATGCAGTAATTACATACTGTAATGTAAATGTATGGAGATTTTGATACTGGTCCCTAAACACTGGTGGATACAGATATGAAAGTTATTACCATTTTCATTTCAGTCAGTATTTTGCTCATACTTTACATTAGCTTAGCATGCACTAAACATATACTAGCAAACAGTGATTAATTATTATTATTATTTTTTGTATTTTGCTCACGTCTGGTTCTTCAGCTCCAACTAGCAATCAAGGTCTAYCTTGTCTTACTAATTTGTGCATAGCTCGAGCAGGGATTTGATCTTGGCACACAGATGAAAGGGAATGTCTGATAACAAGAGTAGTTACAGGGCAGTCAATGGCTAAAAATGGTTGTTTATACAGCTATGAGACGTCAGACAAAACACAGTGGAATGTTCTTTACCGCTAACTGTCATCAGTCTGCTGGACGTCTTGTGTAGCAGTCTAACTGCAGAGTGCTTGAGTCTTTCAAGAAATAATAGAAATAATTAAAAAACATGAAAAAAAGAAAAGAAATACAATTCAACACTGTATGAAACAAATGTTGTGACAAAAATTGTTTACGAGTATTATAAATAATCAATAATAGCGCAAAACGATTTCATCCTACACCATTTTGTCTTCGAAAAGGATTTGAGCATACACAGTTCCTGTCTTTGAAGTTTTGGCATCTGGAAGAGGTTTAACCAGTTCAAGTTCTGCGTAAGTTAGGCTCTCCTCTGCAATCTTGGGCTGTAAGATCAGAGAAATCCTGACGTCATCAACAAACCAATAACTATAAACCATGTACAAGATATGGGTCATATTCCTTATGTAAGGAATTAAACATCACAGAGCGTTAGTATTATAAGTATTATTACCTTATTTCCCCCAAACAGAATCCATCCATCCATCCAGCCATCCATTCATCGTGTATATATACACTAATACTTAAAAGTTTTAGATCAACTCCATGGCTGTTTTCTTTCTACACTGTAAAGCAATGCCAAAGGGGTCCAAAATTTGCAATAATCTCTTTTGAACAGTCGATATTGAGTCTGCTACTTATGCCCTGTACATCCTTCATAGCGCCGCTAATCTGAGGTGCTGTTTGTTAATTGGTGATTTCTGAGGCTGGTAACTCTGGTTACTGCTCACAACAAGGAGAAGATACAATCTATTAATCAATATTTTCCTCACCAGCCTTGTACATTAATTAATACGGCAAAGGCAGCTTTTGTCCAAACCACAGGCAGTCGCTAGTTGCCATGGTAACTTGGAAAGCATGGCTGGACCTGCTGAATGCTTAGCTAGCCAACACGACCACAAGAGTGCACATTTAGAGCTGCAACATCCTCTTTCCTGAAGAGTTTGCAGTGATGGGAAACCTTTTGCCTATTACAAAGACCTGATACTAGAGACTCATTTTCTAAAAGTCTACATACTGATGGCTTGACTATGTAAATAATTAGATTTTTTGTTTTTTAGATATTAACATGCTTTAATCTGTTTGTTGTTAGGCTTAGATTACATGATACTTAGCCATAACTTTATACAATTTCATTGATGGAGCTGGTAGAAATAATAATGCATTAAACGTAGTCATCTTTTGAATGCCATTGTTATGTACATTTTATCAAAATCCTTTGTTTTAAGAGTTAAGTAAGTAAGTACTGTTGTGATATAAGCTAATAATTACTCATATACTAATAATTATGGTTAATTGGGTTGTTTTAAAAAAACTTGCATTCCATTGTGAGTACAAAGTGGATGAGTGTTCGTCAATTTCATTCAACTTACCAAAATAATCTTTCTTGGTTGAGGTTTTAGAAGTTTTGGCTTTCTTAGTCGGTCAGCAATGGGTGCTGGCAAATAAAATATTGGTAATGAGTAAGTTAAAAGGATGAGGCTGTCAAAAATGAAAGCTTTTACACAATAAATTAAGAGACAGAAGTGTTATGTTCACCTTTAGCTGGGATCTCTGGAGGCTTTTCCAACTGATCGACTTTTTTCTTTGTCTTGTAATTCTTTTGCTTCTTGGGAAGAGCTGGAGATAGGCTGACTACACTAGTGACTGTTTCTCCAGAACTGAGCAGAGACAAGAATCACATCAGTGATAATGCTTAATGATCTTCCACTAACACGGTCATTTCTTCTGTTAAACAGACTCACCTGTTTTGTGGACTCTTCACCAAATGATAATTTTCTGAACAAACAGAACCCAAATAAAGTTAATTAATGAATTCATAATAATAATAATAATAATAATAATAATAATAATAATAATAATAGCCAAAAGCTTGCAAAGTTACAGTATGGAAAAGGTATAAATACTGTATAAAATTGGTTGAAAATCTATTTCTCTGGCATCTACATTCTTATTACATCAAATCACAAAACACCAATAGTGAAACAAAACAAGAGCAGCTTGTACATTTTTGCCCCCCTGCATCCTGTGAAGTGAGCTGCAAAAAAATAAAATAAATAAATCATTGACAAGATCGATAGATAAAAAAAACCCTGATTATTCTCTTACCTGGTGTATTTTTCATTGTCAAATTGTTCTGTGTTCATATTCGGGCAATAACAAATGCAGTAGGCTTAAATTTTTAAGAAGGCCATATTTTCAGGTTATTTATTACAAATTCTTTCCTCAGTGTGGGATGGGATTCTGAGAGATGAGCACGAACTGAGAGATGAATGCTGCTTTCGATTGATGACAGTCCCTCCATAAACCACTCCATAAAGTCTTCTTCAGCACCTCCCAGAAGCTTTCAATGTGAGACTCTGTATTTGTCTAGTCATGTGTGAAAATGATTCCTTATGCTCCCAGAAGCTCTCTTACACAAGTCGAGCTCAATCGATCTTGACATTGTAATCCTGTAATATGCCTGTGTCATCAGGGAAGACAAATGCCACACAGTAGATGTGATGACCTGGCCATTCAGTACATTCAGGTTATCTGACTCAGGTTATCTAAATGTTATTACTTTGCTGACCAACTGAAACAGCCTCCACAGGGTTGTACAGTGGGCACTTTCTGTGATGGATGGTTCATGTTCTTCCCTTGTGCCTATAGGGTCAATCAGACCACATGACCTTTTTCATTGCTCCAAAGTCCAGTCTTCTACCAAATTGAAGTGGTTTCTTTTTTTGATTGGTCTCATAAACAAGGTGTATTTATCTCCAACCCTTACAACAAATGTGATTTAAGCAGTCAGTTTTTATGATGTCATTTCAGCAAGCTTTTAAATGTTCTCCAGTCCACATTTCCTACACAGTGATGATGTTTTAATCATGTGTTGGAAAGTGCTTAAGCCAATTCCAGTAATTTCAGCAATCTCCTTAGTTGTTTGTTCGCTTGTTGCAGGCCAATAAAACAGTCATCTTTTCTACAGTCATTAGATATATCTTCTGACATGGTTACTTGAGAAAAGAGAAACTTCTTACTGCAAAAGGCTTTAAAGATTTGTTGCCCGCTGAAATATATTAATTAATCACTGCAGTAATTATTCAGTCAAAGGCTCCTTAAGTACTGTATATGTTTATGTAAATCCAAATTGAAACATTTGTAGTAGTAGTAATATAGTATTGGTGATGGTGGTGATGGTACTAGTCGTCATTGTCATTATTGCCCTAGTAACAGTAGGAGTTATAATAATAAGAATTAGTTATAGTAGGACTTTAATGGACTGTCAAAATGATGAATTTTTTTGTTTGCTTCCATTACATCCCAATTAGCACTAATGTTTATGGCTAACTTGTCCAGGAAAAGTAAAATTTAAAAAAATCTGCTTTTAATAATGCTGCCCATTTCCACCTGCATCGATTCTAGTTTCACAGTTTCTAAGGAATTTTCATTAATAAAAAAAGAAAAAAATGATGGTTTACTATCAGGCAGTAGAAACATTAGAACCATGTTAAGGCAAAGCACAGGTGCAATTTTGAAATCCCATGATTATACAGCTAAAAAAAGACTAATAAAAACTTTCAACTTCACTACCACCTCGCCATGTCATCCCATCTCATATTTATACACATTGTAAATAAATAAAAAATATTATATACGTACCTTTTAAATGCCTCTTCTTTCGCACATACTGGCAGCCKACAGCCACGGTAAACATACACATGCACAGGAGCCCCACACAGCAAATCAGCACCGCACATAGATACACATCTGAAACACAGACACAAAGCATGAAGTGAACTTAAACATGAACCGTAGCTTCGCTTGAGACCTTTCAATGACCACAAGAGTTTCTCGTAACATGGTACTGTGGGGAGAAAGAGTGAAATTTACATTCTCAGGTTTTAAAAGAGAAACCTCCATGGATGTTGTATTATTTTTGTCCAGGACAGGATGTGTAAGAATAAATCCTGTGGCTTACCTTCAAACAGGCTCCAAAGCCCATCCTTGGCATTGCTGGATGGAAGGAAGTGCACTGCAGAAAGAACAGGGAGAAGCGTACACTCATCACTGCGGCTCCATAGGCCTGGTAATTGCATGGCACTCGTGGTTAAGTTAATTACAGGCCCCTGTGCCTAAGATGACAATATGAAGGCTATCCCTTCCTATGGATGCTGCCGTTTTTGGCCGAGCAGCTTGTCGTGGTAGACACCCACTCACTGGAAGCCTCCGAAATACTCCTAAGCCCTGTCAGCAGCTGATAACAAGGTTTGCCAGACCCATCGATTTGATGTAAGACTGGTTCAGTCTCATGTGCTGTTTATCATTTAGCAATGACTCCACTGTTGAATCAATTCTATAGAATGTACAGTAATACAAGCATAAATAGTATCCTAAATTGTGCTTTGGATTTGTCTGAATTATTAGTTATTAGGTATTAATTATTATACACTTTGTTATAAAATACACAGCAATGGCAGCAATGTTACAATTTTAGTAAACAAATTAACTAGCAGTACAAACTAAAAAAAAATTATAGTTCTGTTTACTTAAAATTGGAGTTTAGTTTAGTAGTACTAGCAGTGTGCAAAACAATCCATACCAACTAAATACAAAAATAACAGCAGTACACTTCTTCTACTTCTTCAACGCTGCCAGATGAATTGAATAACATTCGTTGGCAATTATATACCAGTAAGCTGGTGATAGCATGGGAAACTACACTGTAAACCCGATTAAGTTGGCAAAACTCAAAATATCAAATTTTATGTATTTTATAAAGTAATTATGTTTCGAATTTTAAGTAAAGAGAACTATACATTTTTGAGTTTGTTGCAAATCAAATACATTTTTGCAGACAATTCGGCCCGGGAATCGAACCTGGGTCTTTCACATAGCAGGTAAAACACCTACCCGATGAGCCACCAGTGCTCTATAGAGTTCATGTTGGTGGAACTTTAAGGTGTGGCTTACTGTTACTTAAGCACTAACGATTACGTAAAATATCAAATTTGTTCAGCTAACATGAAAAGTGTCATTTCTCATAAATACCAAAAAAGTTCTAAATACTCATCAAGGTCTATTAATTTGATCTAATTGCAATTATTTAAGTTAACAGTACTCAATGTGTTTAATTACTTTGAGCATTAGGGTTTACAGTGTACAGTAAGCCATGCATACAGGGACCAAAGGCCATCCCATCCAGTCCAAGCCCACAGAAAAGCCAATGAATTGCTCAATTGCGAAAAAAAAAATTCTGTAAATTCTGGCCTCAGTAGAAAGGAACCAGAACACTCAGTGCTTCACAGCCTGCTGCAGAGTTCGAGGTTGTTGATCGGGCCTCCAAATTCCCCAGATCCAAATCTGATCAAGCACCAATAGAATGCGCAAAACACCCCAGCTCACCAACAGAGGTCTTGTAGAGTCCATGTCCTGAGGTGCCCAAGTTGCCCCGAGGGCACATGGGGAACTTCCACAAAATTGGGCTTTTGTGGTTTAATATTATAGCTGATTGATGTTTATTGAAATCGGCATAGTGAATGCTATTCTATACATGATTCACATAATAATGTATGAAATCAAATCAATGTTTTTTTGTGTTTATAGCTGAAAGTGATTATATAAACCATGGGCATTTCATAACAATAAATGTAACTGAATTACAAATTAATAAATCATATTACATTTTGTTGCTTAATATTTCTTCAACTACTGTCAAGTTGCTTCAGTATAAGAGGAATAAAAAAATTGGGATGTGCTGGAATATRTTCCCCCTTTTGGGTGGTGACACTAGCATTACTGTGCATTGGGCCAAATCCTCCATCTAATTATTTTTCATTAATATTGTGATATTGAATGTTTTATTCCTTACACAATTACTACAAGAATAAGCCTAAACAGGAAAAAAAAAGCTGATTAACCAGTTTACAATAAAAAAATATATAAAAAAGTATAATGCACTTCAGAAATTACTTAATTATTTATTTATTACCACTACTACTACTAGTAATAATAATAATAATAATAATAATAATAATAATAATAATAAATGAATCATTTACTTTTAATATTATCATAAACAGATCATTGGTAACTTCATGTTTATTTTGATGATCAATATTCAATTAATATTTAAACTTTTAATCATGTTCTATCAAATAAAAATAATAATTATTTTCCAGCATGGTCTCAAAATTGTCAATTTGCATGAATTCTATTTGCATAAGCCTGTTAGTGTGCAAATGTACAACTGTAGCATTTTGTTCGGACCTCATTTGCATGAAATGCAACATTATACACTTTAAAATTCTTTTAAACCCTTTAAATTCATCCAGTCTTCCCATAACCTCGATTGACACCAACCCCACTGTATCAAATCAGCATCTAATATCGTGTTTTATGTGATTTGTTTTTAAATAATGTATGAGGAATGTATTATTGAATTCAGCAATGACTACGTAAAAGAACAGTGCACGTTCTCTAAAAACGGAGATCATAAGCCATGGTACATTTTTTGTGATGTATGTCACTATTCATGGCCTGCTTAATAATACACTTATTTTGGGTTTTAATTTATGCGTGTCAGAATGGGAAAATGAATAGAGACTCTTTCTCTTCAGTCACACAGCACATATTTGCATGAAATGAGACCCAGATACTCAACGGTCTACCACAGCATTCATTCAGAATGAAGTCTGGAAACAAAAAGGAGATGCCAAAAGTCACTCCGGAAGACAGAGTCTCTCTCAAAGTGCATCAGTAAATGCAGCTGCATCATTTCTTTTTTATGGAGAATAATGCTGCATTCAAATGAAGGTTGTAATTTGTGACCTCGGACTAGGAAAAGTCAAAGAAAATGTCCACGAAACAGTGGGAAAAGTGTAACTTTTTAATAAAAACTTTAAATGAGTTATGCTGTAATTAGCATTTGCAAGATAATTCAAAATACAGACTGTATGTATTCGCTTGTTGAGTCATTGTGGGTCACTGAGGAGGAAATACTGTACAATACATTCAGCATTATTCACAGTTAACTGACAGCAATCGATAAACATGGAAACATCCATGGGTTCTGCCCACTTTGTAGTGGTGAGTGCATGAAGATGTAATTCAGAGATTTGGTAAACAGATGCTATTTTTTATTTAAATAAATCATATCTTAAGTATCTTTATCATTTGTGACCCATCATATAAAGTCGCTTGTTTAATCACATACTGTAGGTTCATCAATCCTATGGCTGACAGAGTGCAGTAAGTCAAATGTATCATGTTTTTTATTTAGTCAAAAAGACCTTATCTTCCTCTTCCTTCAACAGAATTAAGAATATTATAATTCAAACATTAATGTAGCTGTCACATACTCGTATACAGTASAGTGACATGTCCTTTTTTCCGGCACAAAACATGCAATATGATGAACTGAATTTGACTTCCCAAATATGACTAAGTTAAAAAAAAACAAAAACAAAAAAAGGTCACATAGGCAAAGAAATAGCACAGAAAAAAATGGTCACGTTTAATTGTTGTTTTTCGGTTGTTTATACATTTTAAATGATTCGCTGTAATGAATTATATATGGTATTTATCGAGTTTCTGTAACATCAAGGCTGCACTGACAGCTCTGTAACAGTACACAGTCAGTCATATTGACCGTCTGGCCAATCGAAATAGAGAAAGCCTAATATGATCAATAAAAGGTCAAAAGAGTATCTCAAATGTGTAAAAACAAATGTGTGAGGTAGTTTTGGAAAATGTCTTTTTACATAGTTTTAGACATGAAATATAATTGACTAATGCATTCTAACTTCAATAAATAAATACAAAAAGGTCATAATGTTTAAAYGTATACTCACTATGGAATTAGTATCGCTCCTTAGTTAAGTTGTTTGCTTGTCATAGCCAGATAGCTGCCATTTAATTGCGTTTCTGTTGTTTTTCAAACTCAGTTCTGTGTTTCATCACTTGTTCTTGGTGAACACAGGAGGTTTGATTGTCTACACTGTATTTGTGTCTATTAATCCCAGAGATGAGTGCAGTATCATGCAGTATCAAGGAAAGTCCCTACATTCACCCCACAGTGCAGTGTCAGCAGCACTCTGTGTGTGCGTGCATTAGAGCAACCATGTCCCCGTTAGGATTCTAATAAGTTTAGATTTTCTCTATTTAGGAGTTAGATGATGACTTTATTCCTTGGGTTATGTGCAGATGATGATGAGCATTGTTTCATTGCAGTGGGTCGGTAGACGGTGCTACTCAAATAGACAGTCACAGTAAGGGTTGTCCTTTGTCTTACCAAAAAATGTCTATATTATAGCTGTGCACTGCAAAGAAATGACATTTTGACAAGTGAAAATATCTTTAATCCAACCAAATTTAATTTCTCAATAGAAAATTACCACAAACCAAATATAAAATAATTAAAGCCTATTTACTCACTCCACGATTACCAAACAGGGAGTATACTGTATTTGGCTGATGATGAAAGAAGTACAACTTAGCGTGAATGAGTCGTAAGTTACTCAAACTTACAAAATGTTACTTCTTTCTATTAAGAAGTTAGCAGATAAAGGTAGCAGATAAAAATGTTGAGGTTCTCTTTGGGAGTGACAAGGATGGATAGGATCAAGAACGAGTCCATCAGAGGGACAACCCATGTTAGATGTTTTGGAAATAAAGTCAGAGAGGCCAGATTGAGGTGGTTTTGGACATGTTCAGAGGAGAGATTGTGAATATATCAGAAGAAGGATGCTGAGGTTGAAACTGGAAGGCAGGAGGTCTAGAGGAAGACCAAAGAGCAGATTTATGGATGCAGTGAGAGAGGACATGCAGTTAGTTGTTGTAAGAGATAAGGATGAGGAGGACAGGGTTAGATGGAGGCAGATGATTTGCTTTGGTGACCCCTGAAAGCGAATAGACGAAAGACAAAGAGGAAGAAAGAAGTTAGGTGGAGAGTTCTGCTGTACAGAAAGACACGCAGACATGTTTGTGGGCTTCAACTGGAAATAATAATATCACTGATTACATTAAAAGCTGATCAGCTTGTTTTTAGCTTCAACCTTTTAACACTTTCTACAAACCTTTTTTCTTGTCATCACATATGCTAGTTTGGAAGATTTTTTATCTTCCTCTAATAAATTTATGCTTACAAAAGTAGTAAAATTTGTCTCTAAATAGTCTTCCTAATTTCATATTAGTTTCATTATAATCTAATATTTAGAAATTGTAAATTAATTTGGCTACATTCAAGATATTTTTTGCCTGCTAAGATGTCATTTCATGCAGTTTATATAAAAGCACATATAAAAAAACAGGACAATGTTTTCTGGTAAGTTACAGATATTTTCTAGGACAGATGAAAAAGGGACAGGCTCAAGAAAACCGAGACACATACCGTAGCAACCACAGTCACATTCAAAGCTTAGGGCTGAAAAGACAAGCTCTTGTTGAAAGCATGAGATATTTAATTCATACTTCGCAAAAATTACTTTCAATTTACAGTATTGTGCACAAATTGTGCAATCTTCAGAATGTTTTCCTGGGATTGGCCAAAACTAATCTCTCAACACAACCACCTCCATCACTATAGTACTCACTATATGACTACTGTTTAGGTGTTCTTACTATTTAAAAATGGTGTTCAAAACTCAGTTTTGAGCAAAAAAGTCGTACATTCATGGGCATGGTGGAGGAAACAAAATGCACATCTGTACATACAGTAGCAGGTTTCTACCAGTAAGGAGAAAGTTTTAATATCTTGCTTCAACAACAGGCAACAGGTGATTTCTCTAGTGGTTTGGTTCTGTATGATGTATCCAGGAGTGTTCTGTAGTGTGAGCTGCTGGTCGATCTATCCACTGATTCCTCATTTTAGCTGGGAGATTTCTGACTGTGGGGCGGCACTGTGGCTTTGTGGGTTGCACTGTCGCCTTGCACCTCTGGGGTCCGGGTTCGATTCCTGCATTGTAACTCTGGTTTCCTCACATAGTTCAAAGACATGGAGATTAGGCTAAGTGGCGTCCCCAAATTGCCAGTAATGTGTGTATGAGCATGTCTATGCATGATTGACTGGCACTCCGTCCTGGGATAGGCTCCAGGCCCCCGAAAACCCTGTATATCGGATAAAGCACTAGAGGCAATGATTCTGACTGTTTCACTATTCATGTTTTCTATCACACTMAGGCTGCTTCAGTAAATTGTTTACTTAAGTAAAAATCTCAAATTGAGTTCCATTCCTTCACAAAACCCTCACACAATGGCTTATTATCCAGCCCACAAATGCTCTTGGTGTTTCTTGCTGGTACAACCAAAAATGTAGACCTCAAAAATAGATATTGTTTAGATCATTCAGCCTTTGATGGGTCTAACTTTGCTTCCCGCGTTTCTTACACAGAACGCCCCCTTGTGTTGTCACCCTGCCTACTAACATTATTGGGCTTCTCTCCACCCTCTCTGCTACTACAGTATGTACTTAAATCCCAACCACATCCTCTGTACCACAGCAAACTCCCACACACACACACACACACACACACACACACACACACACACACACACACACACAAACTTATTACAGCTTCTTCACACTACTTCAGATCACTCAGGATCAGAAGACTTTTTTTATTCGACTCTTGAATTACAAACATCTAACCCAGCTGTGTTAAAGGTCATGTACTGTATGGTACATCATTGCTGTTTGTTCAGTCTGCTAAAACCAAGAGTTTTTTTTTTTGTTACAAGTTGTGTCGCCTTGCACCTTCAGGGTCCGGGTTCAATTCCCGTCTCTGTGTGCATGGAGTTTGCATGTTCTCCCCGTGCTTGGTGGGTTTCCTCCGGGTACTCTGGTTTCCTCCCACAGTCCAAAGMCATGAAGGTTAGGTTAATTGGCGTTCCCAAATTCACCGTAGTGTGTGAATGAGTGTGTGAGTGAGTGTGTCTGTGCCCTGCGATGGATTGGCACCCTGTCCAGGGTGTACCCTGTCTTGTGCCCTAAGTCTCCTGGGATAGACTCCAGGCCCCCGTGACCCTGAATAGATGATGAGTGAGTGAGTGAGTGAGTGAGTGAGTGAGTGAGTGTGTGTTTACAGGTTGCAGAACAATCCTAAGATAAAATAAAGGACAGTTTGATGTGATGCAGCCTTATGATAATGGTTTATGGACCAATCAGAATAGTTCACTTTAATGTGGTGTACAGTAGTTTATGATTTAATAATAATTGCATCATTTCTGGTTTAAATGGTTTTGCTATGCCTCATGAAGGTTGATTTAAATTTTGAAAGATTTGTATGTTGACAATAAAGCATTGAATATTGCAGAATGTAGAAATCTGTTAGATGCTAATTGGCGCATGTCTTGTCTATAACAGWAGGTACTGTAGGTTTCACTGTTTTTGTAACCTCCAAGTTTTGTAATTCTATAAAGAGAAACAAACTTAACAGCCTTATGTCTCTCTCTCAGACAGTCTAA